>JAOYNC020041803.1:0-12194 GCA_025802115.2 Bertia moriformis
GTGGGACAACCACGCGCCCGACGCGATCGGCCAGCGCGGCGCCTGGACCGCCCTGGTCGATGCCGCGGAGCGTGACGGCTACCTGGTGGTGACCCCCGACGATCTGTTCACCACCAAGCTGGTGCGGCTCGCCAACAACGGCCGGGTCGAGGCGCACGGGCCGGAGTGGGAGAACTTCCTGCTGCCGATCAGCCCGCTGGTGCTGTTCATGGTCGCGCGCGACAGGCTGGTGCACCAATTGCGCATCGACGATCGTGGCGATCGCTTCGAGGTGCGGCTGACGGTGGAGCTGAAGGGCGGCGATCCCCGCGGCCGCGCGCCCAGCCACACCATCGTCAGGGCATACGACAAGAAGCGTGACCTGATCGCCGAAAGCGTCAGCGACGACCTGATCCTGTGGCCCGACGTCGGCGGGCGCGACTGGCCGTGGAACTTCGTGCGCTTCAGCTACGATACCACCGGCCTGCACATGGCGCCGCGATTTGCGGTCTCCGCCGACAGCCTGGCGGCGATGATCGCCCGGCGCGCGCCGGGTCGGCAGGACCAGGCGCTGGCGCTGGCGCAGCTGAAGCTGCTCGCCTCGCCCGCGGACCTTGTCTACGAGCGGCAGGATCCGTTCTTCCAAGGTGCGGAAGGCGAGCTGCGCGCGGCCGACGGCCGGCTGATCGCGCACCGCTTCCGCTTCACCGATACCGCTAACGGCATCGGCGAGCAGCACCTGCTGGGCCATGGCGCCGAGGCGATGTTCTTCGCCGCCGATCCCGAGGGCGACGGGCGCAGCATTCCGGCCGGGTGCCTGATGATCCCCGAACGCCGCGCCAAGCAGGGGGGCGGCCAGATCGAGGTATCGGTCGACTTCGGCACCACCAACACCGTCGTCTACACCAGGAGCGGCGGCCACGCGGAACGCATGACGTTCGAGGCGCGGGTGTCGCGCCCGCTGTCCAGCATCTCGGCGGGCGAAGACCAGTTCGCGCTGGACTGCGTCGAGTTCTTCCCCGCGGCAAAAGTCGTCACTCCGTTCCCGACGGTCATGTACCAGCGCCGCTTCGACCTGCCCGCAGCCAGCGCCGCGCAGGCCCCGGGCGGCAAAGGGGTTGTTGCGGCAGGCATCCAGGATGATGATGTTAGTGGTACTCTGCGATTCCTCCATGTAACCCATTACCCTGCCCAGCGGAACACAATCAAATTCCACATCGCTTTTGCTCTGGATCTGCGCATCTACTGGGATCATGTAATTTTCTCCGTTGTACTGAATGCCATGACCCGAATAATAGAACAACGCTATGCATTGACTGGCTTTTATTTTTTCATAAAACTGATTGATGGCGGTCAGCAGGTCTTTCCTTGAAATGTCTTCTCTCTTATCTACATCAAACCCACAATCTTTCAAGGTGCCTGATAAAAGCCTGACATCGTTGAGCGGATTTTTTAAAATATTTTGTGATTTGTAATTGCTATTGCCGATCACCAGCGCATACCTTTTCTGGGCATCGATAATGATAGAGATAAACATACAAAAACATAAAAAACAATATTTCTTCATAACTATATAGGTCAGTCGTGTACCATACTGTTACCAGATCATATACAACAATATAATATAATAGGTAAGCGGCTTAAATTAAAATTTCAGCAAGCTATTTTGATATGATACTTCAATAGTAAAGCGCTATCTATTTAAAACAAATCAACATCTTCGCTTTAACAGAGAATAAATAAATTTGAAATTTGTTTCACTAACAAGCTTTTTTGTTCGTAATTAACTTTTCCATAAGTGATAATTTTATTTTCTAAATCAATATTTTATCAGTTGCTTATAATGATCATTCTTTTAATTCATAAAATAATTGATGCTAACTTTTCGTAAATATTTCTTGAGTAATAAGAAATCAACAAATTTAAACGATGAAATTTATTACAGCCTGCCTATCACTATTGTTAATTAGTTCCAGTATTGTTGCACAACAGCAACGTGCGCTGGTAATAGGCATAGATCAATACGGACCAACAAACGGCCAGAAAGTTACCAATGCTTCGGGACGAATCGAATGGCCGGTACTGGATGGTTGCCGCAACGATGCTATGGCAGTCAAAAATGAAATCCTCCTCCGCTGGGGATTTAAAAATGAGAACATTCATGAACTGTACGATACCGTTGCGACAAGACAAAGTATTCTATCCGAAATCAACCGCCTGTTGAATGAAAGCAGCAAAGGTGACATTGCTTTCATCTTTTATGCCGGTCATGGAAGCCAGGTAAAAAATTCCAAGTCTGCAGAACAGGACAGGCTCGATGAATCTCTTGTGCCGGCAGATGCATGGAAAGAGGGGGTAGAAGATATCCGCGACAAAACGATATCCGCACTCATCAATAAATTCATCGACAAGGGCATCATCCTTACCCTGATTGCAGATTGCTGTCACAGTGGATCGCTTGGCCGTGGGTTCAACGATTCTCCACCAAAGTTTAGATATATTAAAGCCAGCAACCAAGATGTAATGGATGCATCTGCTCCGCCTATACCAGAACTAAGAAACGGTAGCGGCTACCTGTCTATTTCCGCCTCACAGGAAAACGAGCCGGCGCAGGAACAGCAAGATGATTATAATGTTCCGCATGGCGCCTTTACAGTTGCGTTGCTTAAAGCACTTAATCAGCAAAGCGTAGATGCTCCAGTCACCAACCTATTCAACTCTACACGCGCCATCTTGAAGAGCAACGGTAAAAAGCAGGAACCGATACTCGCCGGCTCAACGCAACGACTGCACGGCACCTTATTTGGACTGGCTACAGGCACACTTCCTGATAAGATCCTAATACCTGTTATCGCTGTAAACGATAGCATAGTTGAATTCCAAGGTGGCTTTATGGCAGGCCTGAACATTGGAAACGAACTGATAAAATCCGGTAGCAATGTTCATGTCAAAATCACTACAATGATGGGTGCCAATCGCTCTGCTGGGAAATTAAGTTCCGGTATGGCAGACGGCATTCATCCTGGCGAACTCTTTGAAGTTAGCAACTGGATATCTTCATCAACTCCTTTGCTAAAACTCTATGTTCCCGCCAGCAATCTGTCGTTCGACCATGTTGTAAAACTTGGCGACATTTGCTCCCAATTGAAACAATCGGCCACGGTACGCTGGCTTGCTAGTACTGAACAACATGACCCCGATGTCAGCCTCTACTACAATCAAAACCGGTGGATGGCCAACGATTCATTGACAGGCGCCAAGCGGTTAGAGGCTTTTTCGATCAGCGCAATTACTAATGTATCCAAGGGCCGTTTCGTTTATGTAAACCTTCCTCCTCCCGCTACATTGTCATCCGCAATTCAAAGATCATTTTCGAACATTAAAACTATCGAGCTAACTAACAATGCCAATGATGCGCAATACGTTTTATCAGGAACTATTGATAATGCTAACCAGCTTTCTTACAGATGGGTAAAAGCGCAGGCGGTGGCTGAAGACAGCCTAGAGCCGATGCCTCTACAAACAAAGCTCTATAGCCTCATAGCAGATACAAAGGAACATCTTGAGGCGCTTACAGCAAACTTGTACGAGTCTTCTCTCAAATTGTCAAAGATCAGAGCCTGGCTTACACTCCAGGCACCTCATGCTACCAGTCAGTTTCCATTTCATCTTCAGGTTCGCATAGGGGATACTAACAAAACAGTTTCTGAACAAGGAGTAGCCATTGGCGACAAACTTTCGATCTTTTTGACAGCAGAAGAAAACTACGCCGCGAAATGGGACAGAAAAAAAAAATTTATTTATGTTTTCCTGATCGACCATGAAGGAAATATGTCACTTATATATCCGGATGAAAACAGTGGCAATCTCAATAACCGTTATCCTGTAATCGATGATAAAGAACAACCAGTTGCTGATATAAAATTGGCAGAAGGAGAAGTTACAGGGCCTACCGGCACTGACACTTACTTCATGCTGGCAACTGAAGAGCCTATTCCTGACTACTCATTTGCATTCAACCAGCAAGGAGTTCGAGGCGACAGTTCTAACAACAATAATAACCCTTTAAATGACCTCATCAACCTTGCCAATCCAACTTCCCGCGGGCTTCGAAAGCCGATTACATATAACTGGAACCTAGAAAAAACGTCAGTTAAAACACATCACTGATAAATTACTGATAAATTGCAACAGTTATCAGGAACGTTTAAAAACGCTATTTTCCGCACGCTTTTAAGGCGTGTTCACGAATCTACAATAGTTCAATGCGCGAGGATTTCAGATTATAACCTTTTACTTTAGAATGGGCATGCCACCAGATACATCAGAGGGTACGAAGATTACTTTATATTTAAACAATTGAATAGGCATAGTAATTCATCTATGATGGAAGAATGAGCGAATTCAACCATTATATTATAGACGCCGTTATTTAAAAAATTTCCTGGGTAAAAATGTTTTATCTCATTCAAAACATAAGTAATACTTTCAACCATCAGAAACGAAATAAAAACTTCACTATCATCAGCCAATTATATTGCAAATATAATCTACTTACACATGACGATCTATCCCCCAGATTGGGTGATTTTTTGGTAAATGATAAAATTTATTACCCAGATAATCAACAACATTAACACTACTGTTGTGTCAAGTATAAAATGTCGTGTAAATTGCTATTAGCCATCAGCTGTCAGGTGTCAGCAGATCAAGACATGATGAGCTTTCCTGCTGATATCTGATAGCCAAATAACCGTCGTTTGACAGTCGACACGACACTAGTTAAAGACTAGTTTTGAAATAAAATTAGTAGATGAGTAAGTAGGTTAGAAGAAAAAAGAAGTTGATGGGTTCCATAAAGTGCTTTGCGGGCATGTTGTCTTAATCTTTCTACAATCTCACTAATCTGTTCACATCTTCCAAAAACAATTAATCTTGCCTTTTTTAAAAGCAGGCAATCTAAGAAAAGAAACGATTCATACTTAATTTTACTGGTCGAATTTGATAGGTATGATCGATGAGTCTTGCTGCATGCTTATTTGATTAATTCTCTGCATCACTACTTCAGGAGGGTCTCTAATAGCCAACTCTTTTCCCGTTGTAAGGGTTACAATTGTTGACTGTGGATCTTTTACACCAAAAGCGATGATCGAGTTAGGGTCAATGAAACAAGGAAGGTTGTTTGGAGTGGTCATCAATCTTAAAAGTACTCTTTTCATAAACATCGTTTTGTTGAATTAATTTATTACCGTGATTTCTAGTGTTGATGTACAATTAGGTAGTAACTTGTACTCAATAAAGCTATTAATATTTCCTACTTCAAACAATCACCCAAATTGAGGGATTTTATAAATATTGGTCAGTAATTTACAGTCAGTTTGATATAGGTTGCTCGTCCAATAAAATTATAGCACAAGACATATGTACACAATTAGATCCTTTTGCTGCGCTTAATAATATTTATTTTCAAGGAAGCTATGGCCAAGCCGTTATATTTTGCAGCTACAGAAGTTAAACTCAATGATAAGTACTCAAGGAAAAATCGTTCATTCGCTTATTAACAATCGAACTTGAAATGGAACGAGGGATGGTAGTGAACATTACGTGCTGTAGAATATTCGCAAACGAAGCCTGAAAAACAACTTTAAGTTTTCCATATTTGCCGAGGAGCGCTACCCGAATCGAGGTCACTAATCCTTGTACTACCTCAGAACTCAATCTTGAGATCATGAACCACAGAATTACCATTATAGAACACATAGACAAAATCAGTAAGGCCTGGCGACAATTGTTGAAGCTCCAAACATTATAACGTTGTGGGGCATTACTCAAATTGCGAGGATGCAATCAGTCGTTTGCTAACAGATCTTCCAGAGGCTATACTTATGGATATAGCACTTCCAGGCATGAGTGGGATAGAAGGTACAACTCGGATTAAGAAGCGTTTGCTTGCATGTGTTATGTTGATCATCACCGTTGTGGACGACGCCGAAAAAATTTTTAAAATCCTTTTTGCCGACGCTGGCGGTCATATCGTGAAAAATCTAACGTAGAAGAGATTGTAGAGAGAGATGATAAAATGTTGTCAGGACATGCACCTACGAGCCTTCAGGTTGCAAGAATGGTGGTAGAGTCATTCAACCGCCGAAACGACTCCCCTTAGCCGGCCGGCAAACAAAGGTTCTGCAAGCTATTGCCCAGGGTAAAAGTCATACCAAAATTGCTGCGGAGATGTTTGTCAGCAAGGTCAAGATCCTTACCGCATTAATCTGTTCAATGGTAGCCTGATAACGAAGCTTTGACAACCGCAGGTAAAGTTGTGTGAAAAACTGGCAACACTTTGCATATCATGGTTTTATTCATACTTTTCAAAACCGGAGCAGTTTCGCGCTACTCAGGCTTTCTGCAGATTTTTGTATCCCAAATGAGAATCGAATTGATTATAAGTTGTTATTAGGAACTATCAACTCCGAGTTAAGAGTTAGACGGATGACTGAAAAGAAAGATTTATCATGTTACACTATCGTAATTGTTCATGACTTCCATTTTGGTCTGGTTTCAAATTCGACGATTGAATCAATATGATATCAACCACCATTACAAATCCTACAATTAAATTTAGTGAGTACAAGTGGAGCATCTCCTTGTTGGAAGCACCAAAAAAATAAAGTGTGATACAAAGGCCGGCAACCAAATTATTTAGTGTCCCAAAAAGAATGTATAATAAATTTGAATTGGTTTTCATCAATTGTACAACCCTCAATAGCAGCAATACAGCTCCGCAAATCAAGGCTACATTCCTGGTGATAATATACATTATAGATACCCCAAACATCTTACCCAGGCCCGTGTTATCTTTATAAAAAATAATAAAGACCAGGATAGTCCATAAAGCAATTATTGCCAGCGACGTTAATAGATTTTTATATTTAATACTTCTCATATAGCTACTTAGAACCCTCAACCATAAGAGTTTTACTTTTTTCATTTAACAAGTCATACCACTCTGCACGAAAATACTCGGGCAATCCGTAGTAGGTTTTGTTTTGAGGATCATACAAAAAACCACCATAGTTACTAATGACAATTTTTTTTAGGCTTCCTTCAGATGTTTCATAAGTAACAACATACAATCCCATCCAAACGCCAGATTCAGATTTATCTAACGATTTTATTTCTCTCGAAAACTTTTGCATGCTATCGTCCGCAAGGCCAATACTCTTATAAAGCTTCAACGAGTCAATCGGTAAATTAAAGGCACTTTGTTTATGTAAGTTATATAGTCGCCAATTTTTCGCATCTTTCCAATTAATTTCCTGGCTGATAGCAGTACTTGTGGAACATAATGAAAACATTGTTATTACAAAATATAAAAGCTTCATACTTTTTGGTTTTTATTAATTACAGATCCCGATATTAAAATGTGATCCGGAAATAGAAGTTCTTGTCATATTGGGCGACAATGGCATGGTTCTTAAATCCTCACCAAGATTGCCAGGATTCAGTCCTTTCCCACTGAAAATCCAAGTGCCTTCTGTTCTTGGTATAGAATTAATTCCAATCGAACTTAAAGCATCCAATGCAAATGTGGTACAATTGTTTGAATTGAGATTATATAAGTAGCCAGGGTCATTACCTTTTGAAATAACATTCAAAAGATTAAAAAATTGCTCATTATTCAGCGATATAGAAAGTGAAACATTATAATCATGTATTTCATCATTGTTCAATACGCCCTGTGCGGTCAGAGAAAAAGGAGATACTGCGTCAGTTGGGTAGAACCCAACACTCCTGCTTATAGTTTGGGATGACGATGATTCTGTTAACACAAAAAAGACATGCCCTACAACAATCGGGTTGCTCACATTCAGATTCCAACCCCAAGTTTTATCATTATCTGGCGCAGGTTGATCAACACACAGTCTAACTGCATAAGAGTGGTCAGGGTTCGCATTATTAGTAAAACATTTCCAATATTGTTTTGCGTCCTTAATATTACTGTTGCCATTATATATTGCAACGTTCAAAGGCTGCAAGGGAACGGCTAGACCACTATCCTTTCCTAAGGTTGGAAGACCACCATATTCTCCTCCGGAGGGAGTTGGATAAGGATTGTTATAATCAACCGGCGAACCACCTCCGTATAAATAACTACAACCCGCCGGTTCAGACCAGTAGACTGTGTCTGACCCAATTCCATAGTTGTATCCATATATGTCGTAGCAAACGTAGATGTCATTAGTTCTTTGGCCTTCTTTTTTCTCAACCGAGTTTGTATTTTTATAAACTGTAACCGGCTGATCCTTTTCAAATTTATATTTGTTGATCGGATTGCCCCACCAATCATCAACGAATAACAAGCCTTTAAAAGTTTCTTTTGGTTGTTGTTTATAAGTGCTGTCAGGAAAAGCTGTGATCAATTCAGCATGGTAATGTTTCAAAACGTCCTGGTAAATTAATAGTTTGGTTAGAGTGTTAATATTATAAACTTCCTTTTGGTCAAAATTACTTGTAACTATAAATGGTTTTTTGTATACAACTGGAACCACTACAGCCGGTCCAGATTTTAGATGTGTAATATAAGCAAGGTTCCAATCAGGGTTTTTATCGCTTTTTTGCCTCGGAGACTTTATGAAAGAAAGACCATTTATATTTAAAGAATCGACTTCAGAGAGCTGCTTTGAAAGGATTTCCGAATTAAAGTAACTCTCGGCGTTTTGTATAATTATTGGAGAATGACTTTTTGACTCCGTGAAATTTTTCTTGCAAGAGGATATAAAAGATATCATGATTAGAATGCCATAATTTAAGTAGCGTTTTTTCATTGCTCAAGTTTTAAAAAAATTGGGAAAGTTTATTTGATTAAAGTCAATTCTTCAATGAGGAATTGTTGTAACCTTGGTGATACTGAGTGCTTTGTGATTAGCTTTGAGCACTGTAGATTGGATTGGTACGAAAGATTATTTTTTCCCTTTTAGCCTACTCAAAGTAACCTCACTGATATCAAGGTAGGATGCAATATATTTGGCGGGTACTCGAAGTAATAATTCTGAATGATTATCCAGAAGCCACTTGTAACGCTCGGTTGCAGTTTGCATTCTTATGGCGTAGAGCTGCTGAGCCCAGAGTTTATGGTACTTGATAGTAAGCACTCTGCCTATGTAATTAAATTCTGGGAAAGTTTTGTAGATATATTCGAGTTCCCGGAAATCTATAAAATATACTTCACAATCTTCGAGCGCCTGGATGCTTTCATAGCTGGCCTTTTGGTCATAAAAGCTTTCGATAGAAAGACTCACATCACCCTCTTTCATAAACCAACTATTAACCTCGCTATTGCTTTTTACATAAAAAGCGCGAATAAGGCCCTGAATTATAAAATAAACGGAATGAGAAATATGTCCGGCCCGAAGCAAAAATTCTTTTTTCGATACTTTGCGTTGCTTTAAGGTTTTTGCCAGGTATTCCTGTAAATCGGTAGATAATGGATGGATAGATTCAAGCAATTGTAATAGAGATTTCATAGCGTTACTTTTAGAAACACGTTGTACAGATTATTATAGCTAATTTTCTAAAGCTTAGGGAGCTAGAAACAAATATGGGTCAGATTCGAGGGATATTGTATTTAAAAGCGACAAAGTCGCAACTCAAATATAGAATGCGAAAATCAAATATAGAATTTATTTAATACCTTTTAGGGAAGCAGGTAAAAAGTTTTATTCATGATTTAAAGAATTAAGCTTGTCATACAGTTCGGTCAAACCTGCCTTCCTAAGAAGTTCTATTGTGCTTTCATTAATTTCTATACCGCTTTCATCAGTCATCATATGAACCAAATCTCCTTTAGAACTCTGGTTCTTAAATGCCAAACCCAATTGTATTAGTCGTACTACCAGTAAAATATTTTTTCTTGGAAAGCGCAAATCTATTTTTACTGTATCGTTCATTCCTGGAGAGCTAAGTAACGCTTCATGAATAACCATCGCTTCTTTCGCCGATAACATACCTGATTAATTTTTTGGTTTCACTTATTGTTGTTATAAAACTACAACGACAGAACTTTATAAAAATGACAGGTTCAAATATTGAACCTGTCATTGATGAATAATATGGGTTGTTTAGTTTTATCCGTGTAATCGATTTGTGTAATAGAAAAGTGATAGCATGAATATCGAAAAAGCAAAGGATATAGACATTGTAGAATACCTGGCAGTTCTTGGGTACCAACCAGTCAAAATAAAAGAACCAAGTTATTGGTATAAGTCACCGTTAAGAGACGAAAAATCCGCTTCCTTCAAAGTCAACCGAAAAATGAACAGATGGTTTGATTTTGGTGATGGTAGGTATGGAAACATCATTGATTTTGGCGTTCAATTTCATAAGTGTAGTGTAAGTGAACTACTTCAAAAGTTTGAT
This sequence comes from Bertia moriformis, assembly GCA_025802115.2. NCBI lineage: Eukaryota > Fungi > Ascomycota > Sordariomycetes > Coronophorales > Bertiaceae > Bertia > Bertia moriformis. The sequence goes on from JAOYNC020041803.1 coordinate 10,396, forward strand.
AACTCAACTTTAAAATTTACTGACCCGATTAGCGTCCAGAAGTCACAACCCACAAATGCCAACCAGATCAAGGTAATCTCCGAACATGATGTAAGTTCATATGCCCTTGTTAACTATCTGGAATCAAGAAAAATTGATCTGGCAATTGCTCATAAATATTGCAAAGAAGTACGGTATAAGGTAAACGATAAAATTTACTATGCCGTAGGTTTTAAAAACAATTCCGGTGGCTTTGAACTTCGTAACAAACACTTCAAAGGAAGCAGTTCGCCAAAGGACATTACGCTCATTCAAAACGATTCAAGTTCTCTCGCAATTTTTGAAGGATTTTTTAATTTCCTTTCATACCAGTCGATAGTGTCAAAACCAGAAGAAAAATTGAGCAATTTCCTGATCTTGAATTCAGCGTCTTTTTTTGACAAGAGCATACCCATAATGTTAGAACATAAAAGCGTTCATCTTTATTTGGACAATGATTCAACCGGACAAAATTGCAGTCAAAAAGTGTTATCGCTTGATAAAGAAAAATTCCATGACGAGCGCCAATTATACCAAAAGCACAATGATTTAAACTCCTGGCTCACGCAACCAAATCAATCGCACAAGCCGTCAATTGGCCAGAAACTTTAAGCCTTCCATAATTCAAACAAGGGACTAAAGTTTTTATTAGAGAGTATTTTACAAACACAAACAGTAAAAGCTGGCGTGACCCATTGATAGCCTGCTTCGCCGCTATCTGCAAGATGTTCAATTGTTACACAATTGAAAAAAACACCCCCTCCGAAGTCGGGGGTGGAAGAAACCAAAACCGAATACCGAAGAGGTTAACAAAAGCCATATCATCATGTGTGCAGCCGATAATAATCACTCGAAATGGATCAATATCCGTCTGAAAGAGGTGGACTATATCCGAATCAAAACAAAATTCAAATCCACCACCTGCAGAAAATTAAGTGAATATGCCCGCAACGTCCTGCTGGACAAACCTGTTACAACACTTCACCGAAACCAGTCATTCGATGACTTTATGACAGAAATGATTGCGCTTAGAACTGAGCTGAATGCTATCGGAAATAATTTTAATCAACTAGTTAAAAGGCTGCACATTTTACAACAACATCACGAGCTAAAAACATGGGTAATAATCAATGACTCCCACCGCCAAATTCTATTCAAAAAAATTGATGAAATCAAAATGAAAATTAATCAAATAAATGACCAATGGTTGCAGTAGTAAAATCGTCGCCAAGTATTGCCAATGCACTTCATTATAATGAAAACAAAGTGAAGGCGAAGGTCGCGGAATTAATTCATTCATCAGGCTTCTTAAAAGATTCCGAACTGCTTTCATTTAAAGATAAAATTAAACATTTTCAAAAGCTGACTGAACTAAACCAACGAACCAAATTAAACAGCGTACATATTTCGCTAAATTTCGATCCATCAGAAAAACTGCAAATAGAAACGCTTCGAAAGATTGCCGATACTTACATGAAAGAAATAGGCTTTGGTAAACAGCCTTATCTTGTTTATGAACATCGTGACAGCGGACACCCTCACATTCATATTGTCACAACCAATATTCAGCGAGATGGCACCCGAATTAATATGCAGAACATTGGCCGCAATCAATCGGAAACAGCCCGGAAAGCAATTGAGATCGATTTCAAGCTGGTTAAAGCAGACTCGCGTTCCTTAAAGGCCACTTATGAAGTAAAACCGATTAACAGTCAAAAAATTCAGTACGGCAAAGTTGAAACCAGGAGAGATATCACAAACGTTTTGAATGCGGTGATTTT
>JAOYNC020041903.1:0-12133 GCA_025802115.2 Bertia moriformis
GGGCTACAGCAGAGCGCCAGCCACAGTATGGACTATGATCAGTAACGTCGACCTGGCCCCCCGTCGCCGACTTGTCCCTCGCCTCTCCCCAATTGCACAAGCGGCAGTCAGGTCGCTGATCGAACGGTCCGTCTGTCTCCCAAAACCAGTCCGTCTGTCTCCCAGCACCAGTCTGTCTCCTCAGCACCATTCCGTCTCCCCGGCACCAGTCCGCCTCTCCAATACCGATCCATCTCCCAAACAAGGCACTCACAACACCCACCTCCCCATTGAGGCCATCCCTCCACCGACCGGATTCTCTCTTTGCCTTTGGCCGTGCCGGGGTGGGTAGCAGAGGGGACAACATGTTGGCCGTAGCAGGCACGGGCTCCTGATCGGTCAGCTACGTACGATGACTTGTGTTGCTATTCTCGACCAATAGGGCTGGCACGGCGGCGGCGGCGGTGGTGGTGGCGGCGACAGACACAAGGAAAAGTAATGTTGACGGTGGCCGAGTGGATGTGAAAGTGTGTGTGGATGGGATGGGCTTGCGAGTGACTGGTGGCTGAGGAGGGTAGGATGGACGGAGAGGAGTCTCGAGGCGAGAGGGAGGAATCGGCAGCTACTTGTAGCCGGCTGTAGTCGGCTGTAGTCGCCTATGCGAGCGCTGATCCATTTATCCATGAGTATCAGACCCTAACGTGTCACTTTGGCCGACCTCAACAAGAGCGGGCAACATAGAGAAACGATCACGGCCACCTGCGAGCGGGTGTGCCACAGCCCCAACCAAGTCTTGGGTACTACAGATGCAGCTTCCGCATCTGATATTTCGCTGAGTGGGTATTTTACGCCGTGGTTCCGACATCTGGCTATGTCGCGGTTTATATGTGTATTTGACGACGTGGCGTGTCCAGAATCTGGATAACGGCCGAGTGCAGGATCTGTAGCATGAACTTGAGCAGCGCTCAAGTTGATCGGTTAGATCGAACAACAGGCAACATGCTCTCTTGGGCCGGCGGCGCCCCTGGCCTTGTACTACTGCCGAGGCGACAGGTCTGGGCCGAGTCTTGCAATAGCCGGAATTGCTCATCGATATCGCACACCCAGCCCCAGCGCACGCGTGGGACTAGACTGTCCAGCATGCCACCACGTCCTGCCGCCTCATCTGATGGGGTCTCCCAGCCGCGACAACTGTTGTATCAATGAACACGAATCCCGATCTCGGAGCGGTGCCAAGCGATGCCGCATCGTGCCCACATCGGTTGCGGCCGGGTCGTTCGGATCAGGTTGAGGGCTGCGGGGGTCTGTCTGGGCGGACAATCGGCTGGAGATCACATCCCGATTGCCTGTTTTGACATGGTTCCTGACGTGCTTGAGCATCGCTCTCTATCCTGCCTTGTCGTGTCCAAGCATCACTCTCGATCCTGCTGTTGCGTGTTCGAGCATCAATCGCCCTTGATCCTGTCATGCTCATCCGTCGGGTTTAATCATGACGGGCGCTCATGCGTCGCTCTTGACCCTGCCACGCTCAGGCGCTGCTCGTGTCCATATCATGCTCTGCTCAATCAAGCATCAATCACTCTTGATCCTCTCTCCATGGCGGCCGCTTGCCTTGTTGAGCATCCGGTCCTGCCGGGGGGTTCAATCTCAATCGAAACCTGCATATATCTGCGGCCGTTTCTGTCCCTACCCACGCTCCAAGGTTGGGACCCGATGGTCCGCGGCGAAGGGGGAATTGTCTTGGCAGTCGGCTCGGGGGACCTCTCGGGGAGGCAGCCCCTGACTTGGTCAGCACCGGCGGCAAGACTTGACGACTTGGGAAACCCTCGCGCCATACCACGCACACGCACACCCACACACATGCCTGATGTCCAGACCTGCGATGAATCACTGCGTCAAGGTCCACAGCTCCGCGTCTATGGTATCGTGTTTCCAGAGCTGGCTAGGTCAGCTCTGTTGAGTATAGTACTATTACGCGCCGGCGCGTTCTCCCTCTCGGTCTCGTCGACGGCATGTGACGAGAGCGTGGGCGATCCGGGCCGACGTCGACTACGGCTACGGTCGACATGACCATCATTGCTGTCCGCCACATGACCGCGTCCCAATTATCACCGCTCGCGGTCCCCCCGATCGCGGTCCCGACCGCCATCGCGATCACGGTCACGACCGCCGCCGCCGCCGCCATATCCACCGCCGCCATAACCGCCGCCGCCGCCGCCAAATCCACCACCGTCGGGCTCACGTCCTCCGCCGCGCTCGCGTCCGCCGCCGCCGTCTCGGTCACGCCCGCCGCCATCGCGGTCTCGATCACGGCCGCCGCCGCCGCCGTCTCGATCGCGATCGCGCCCGCTTATTGCGGTGGCTCTGGCCCGGATGACGGTCGCGCGGCCGCGAGCCATACCCACGCCTCGGCCACGCTGGTTTCGGGATCGGAACATGGGGGCGTTGCGGAGCATGTCCGGGATGATGAAGAACCGCACGTGGCTGCCACGGATATAGACTTGCTCGAGGTGACTCACCCGGCCGTCGCGTGCGGTGACGGTGATGTCCTTGAGCTGGACGTTCATGTTGTCCTCGGCTGTAGGAGGGGTCAGCCAAGATGAGGAAATGATAGGAGACTGGGAAACTAGGAGAAGGGAGAGATGGGAGGATGGAGGGGAGAGAGCAGGCCAGGAGAGAGATATGGAGAGGAGGGAAAGAACAGGCCAGGAGAAGAGATATTGAAAGGAGAGAGGACGCGCACCTTCCAGGAGCTTGCCGCGGAAATTGATTCCCGTGCTGATCTCTAGAGTGATGGTGTGGCCCTGGGCCTCATTGAGGAGTTTGATTGGGATGCCGATTGTGGATGTCATGGCGGCGGCGGGTGTGGGTGAGCAAAGGCCGAGATGGCCGAGCGAAGATGTCGGTATTTCCTGGGTTCTTCTGGCCGGCTGGTAATTTTTGCTGGAAACGGTGCCTGCGCCACAGCCGCTGGCTGGCGACGTGTCTTGGGTGCGTGGGTGTCGGCGTGGCGCTGGAGGGGGCGTGACTCGGCCCATGGAACTCGGCGACGAATTACAACACGGGACGCTACCTGAAATGATCGACAAGCGACTCCAGTAGCTCCCGCCGGTAAGCCGCTCCCTCCCGACAAGCCGCTTCCTCCGACAGACAACTACCGCCCCCATATAGACCCGGACGAGCCAGAGTCGTCGTCGGTCGAGGCCGGCATCAAAATGGAGGGAGAGAGCCAGCTGGCAGCTACCACGCCGGTTCAAAAAGTCAACGAGAAGCGCGCCCACACCCTGCTTGGAGAGACAGGAGACAAGAGCAGACAAGAAACCAGTTGGGCATTGAGAAACCAGTCGGAAAACAGAGCTGACTCGACAACGAGAAACCAGATGCTGCTTTACTCCCCTGCTCCCCCAGTCCCCCGACCCCCAGCCCTCCAAGTCACCCGCCAGCTCACCCCCGCCGTCCGGCCGAGTCACTTCGCCCGCCCCCAACTCACCCCCCTGGACGGCGGCGCCGGTCCGGCGGGCCGAAAACGACACCGCATCGCCTCGTGCTTCCCCCGATACCACTCCGTGGTAAATGTCCTCTCACACCGCCCATTCCTGCAAGCAAATCTCGCCCGGTCCTCCCGCAGGCGCGGGCACGCCGTGCTCACGTGCTTGTTCCGGTTGAAGTGCTTGCCGAATGTCTTGTGGCAGTGCGGGCAGGTGAGGCGCGACGGCACAGGTTCGCCGCCGTTGGGCCTCGCGTCCGACGATCGAGGAGAGTGTGTGTCGGACCCACCGGCCGGACCAGAGGACTGTTCGGAGCTGGGAGAAACGGACGACGACGACGACGAGGACGAGGGTCCCGCGTTCGGTCCCTGAGAGATCACGCTCCCGGGCGCCATAAACGCCACCAGGGCGAGGATTACGCAGTGGCGGGAGTACGTGGGCTGAGGCGAGGAGAGCTTGGCCAGCAGGTCCATGTACTCGCCGCTCTTGGCGCTATATCTCCAGCCTGCAGGGAGGACGGCATGTGTCAGATCCAATGCCGATTAAGAGGGGGATCGAGTGGATACCGGGCCTGATCAATCGACGTACCCAAGATAGCGGTGAATATGACTGCCATGGCCACCGACGCGAGCAACAGCACCGCCACCGTCTCGGGGGAAAAGAGCCGGTAGGGGTGGAGAGGCGGAGCCGGCGGTGGGGGAGACGGCACTCCGGCGGAGAGAGGGGTATCCCTCGGCGTGGTCCCGCCACCGGGGTCGTCGCGGCGGGGCTGCTCGGCCAGCAGATCCCTCCAGAGATCGTCCGGACGGTGGTTTCCACCTCCAGAGCCTGGACGATGGTCAGGGGATGGCCGGGATTCCGGACCGGGACCCGGACCGGGACCGGGGTCGCCGTGCCACCTCTCCTCCGGGGCTGCTGCTATGTCTGGTGGGACCTTTTTTCGGCGCGGCCCCGTTTCGTTATCCGGATCATTGTCCATGGCGAGGTAGTGGTCCTGAATGTCGGCCAGCCGTCGGCCGGGCGCGCGGTGCCGGTCGCGGTGGAGGGGATCGATCTTGCCTCGGCCGTCGGTCGGGATGAACTTGCTGACGATCTCTTGGAAGAGGGCCAGGAGGTCGGCACCCTCGTGGGGCGACGTGTAGTTGGCGGGGTCATATCCCCACACAGCGGCGGCGACCAGGTCGAACGGGACCAGCTCCCCGCTCGGCACAAACGACCTCCACAGGTCCAGGTCCTTTTCGAAGCTGCCGTCCGGTCAGGTCAGTGATCCGATCAGAGAACCGCACACGAGACTGGCCAGAGGACCAGACATGGATAGACCACTCACTCGTGCCGGTCAATCGGCATGCCCGGGTTGTTCGATATAAAGACGGCCCACGACACCAGGAGCATGCGGATGATCTCGAGCCCGCTCTGCGGCGGCTTCCGGTCCTCCAGGAGCTGGCGGATCGACGCCATCCCGCGCTGCCACACCTTGCGGTAGTTCTGCAGTCCGGCCCGGAGGTGGGAGGCCAGCCGGACCACGGCCTCGGCGCCTTCCGATCCGTCCAGCAACAGGTACCGCTGCTGCTGCTCCATCATCTCGAGCGACTGGATAGAGCGGAGCGCATCCAGCGCGGTGGCGCATGTGGCCTTTAGGCTGAACGCCATCAGAATGCCCCTATATCTCCTGCTCCTGATGGTCCTCTCTTCATCCGACCACCGGCGAAGCCGGCAGGAGACAGATTCGCGCCGGGTCATGCTTGGCTCATCAGAGGACAGCGGCTGGGGGGCGGAGGATCCGCTGCCGAGAGCTGCGCTTCTGGAGATCCAGCAGATTGACTTGAGGCAGGACAACAGGGCCGAGAGCCGGCTCTTGTGCTCCGGCGGCAGGTCCCGGTCGGGAACTGACATGCAGGATGCAATCATATCGCGGCGCACCTCGTCCGAGGGCGAGATCAGCAGCACCTGAGAGCTGAGGAACCGGATCGCATCCGCGCACACGTCTTCCGAAGAGCTCACCCGGCGGCCGAACAGGGCCCCGACCTCAAGCCAGGCCTGCTCCATGCTGAAGTTGTCGCCCAGCCGGTGACTGAGCAAAACCTGGCAAACGTGGTAGCTGCACCAGCGCGCGGCGCCAAAGAGAGCATCATCGTGCCAGACTCCCATGGAGAGGATCTCGCGGACGGTGTCGGGGTAATCCTCCCGCGCGGCGGAGCATAGCGCCTGCGTGGCGACGGTAACCTCGCTGGGCAGGCCCCGCGAGCTGGTGCAAACCCAACTCTCGAACCGGAGTTGGGTTTTTCGCTCGTCGATCAGAGCTGCCAAGACTGGGCTGTCGATCTGCATGGCGGCGGCAGCCCGCGTGAGGAGGGCGGAGTAGACGCCTCCCCGGAGGAGGATCTCGATAAAGCCGGCCTTTTTGCTGGCCGCTGTGTAGGCGATGACGTCGGCAAGGATGGAGGCCGGGTGGTGATCCAGAGCCCGGAAGAAAAAGTCGAACAGTTGGGGCTGCTCAGAGCACAAGGCAGCAACGGTGAGCGGGTTATGGCGGCGCAGGCCAGTCGGCCGCCACTCGAGCATGTCCTCCCGTCCAAGCATGGCCACCCCGGGACTGGCGGGGTCGCAATAGCCCTCAAACCGGTGACCGGCATTCCAGAAATGCTCGGTGCCCGCCTGATGGTCGAGCAGTATAGCAATGTAGAGGGGATCGTACATGATGATCGAGTCGACCCCCGGCTTGGACACACTCCAGAATTGTGGCGGCGGGCAGGACCTCGCTCGACAGCCAAGGTAGTATTCGTATACTGCGTATTGACCTCGGTGCAGGAGCGTGACTAACAGGTGCCGGTCCAGCTGGAACTGGATTGCGCCAGCCGAGAGCAGTGGTTCGCACATGGTCTTGAGCGCGGGCAGGTCGCCAGCTAGGGAGAGGGCCTCTCGGCGGCGCTCTACCGCTTCCAGGAACCGGGTCTGCTCGTTGACCTCGTCCGGGACCAGGGCCAAGTAGAAAGACTGCTCGAGCGCAGCCAGTCCGGTCCCGAGTGCGGCGTTTCGCAAGTCGACAAAGTAGGACGGGGGCACCCGGGCCGAGGTGCTGTTCTGGTAGATCGTGAGGTCGATGCCGGCGAAGATGTTGGGGTCCAGTAGGACGGCGCGGAGGAGAAGGCGCACCCCGTGGGCGGCCACGGGATCAGGCGGCAACGACTGCTCGGCGGCTCGGAGGCGCTCGTACGCGCTCAAGATCGTGGCCATGTCAAACTCGTTGATGCTGCTGCGGCTGCTGTCGGAGGACGGCGAGTGGAGTGATTCGGTCTCGCCGAGCAGCGGCTGGATGAACCGAGCGAGGGGCCACTGAAGAAAGTTCACCTTGATGGCCTGCCGGAGTCGGTTCTTGATGACGACGAAGAGCGTCGTTGCGGGCCAGGGCGCGTCCGCGGGCACATCCAAGTACTTGCCATCTCCCGCAGAGATGGCAGTATACGTCCGGCCCCTGATCACGGTCAGCCAGCCGGCCAGGATGGGGTGACGGGCAGGGATGGGTGGCCGACGGACTCGCTAAAGGTTTCGACATGGCCGAAATGGGGCCCATCGAGACTGCAGCCGGACTCGGGTCTGCAGGGATCGATCAGCATGTGGACCGGATGCTAAAGCTGGAGAGCCGACCCACTCGTCTTGGGCGGGGTCGCGAGGCACTACTGCCGCCGCCGCCTCGCCGGCCGGCGCCCAACTCAAAGTCCCTTGAATAGCGGCCGAAGACAAGGTACCCATGTCGAGAAGATGGCCAAAGCCATTGTGGGGAATATGGGCAATATGGGCCGCGCCCAGAGGCACGCCCGGGAGATGGGAGCCGTCGTCGTCATCGGCGCCGGCGGGATCCATGGCGGCGCAGCACACCAGCGGGGGGCCAAAAAAATGGCTAGCCCCCCCCCGAAAGGGGCTTGCCAGGTATAGATAGGCAAGAAACGAAACCGGCTGTAAGTTGTAGTAATCAATCTACAAGCGGGCTGGTCGGGCTAGAGTGATGAGGACTTGGTCGCGAGATTTGGGAATCAGGAACCGGACGGGGGGGCCGTTAAGTATCCAGCCCCGCCAGGTTGGCCGCCCCCCTGTCCCCCCCCCGACCGGCGGCTGAGGATCGGCAGGATGTTGGGAATCTGCGGCGCGCATGATTTCCAATGCGGCTGGCTGGCGGGCTGGCCGCTGCGGCAGGCCTCGGGCCTCAGCTGATGGTGGCATGCAGGATTTAGGAATCTGGAAGGATGGCCTCCCCCACCCCACCCCACCGGGCCTCGGCAGGCCGGTGGGGTGCCACCGGGCCTCAGCGGGCCGGCGGGGTGCCACCGGGCCTCGGCGGGCCGGCGGGGTGGGGGCAGGGTTTGAGTGCAGCTGAAGTGTGGAGCCTGGCTCTGGACGGCATCCTCGGTTTGGTTGGCATCCTCGGTTTGGTTGACATGTGCTTCCAGAAATAATCAACACCCTTTTGTTTTTTTAGATTTTATTTCTTATCTTTTGTTTCCAATGCTGGTTGTTTTTTTTCGTGCAAGCGCTCCTGAATAGGCACGAAAAAAAAATTGGGCGGCCGGGTCCCAAGGTTTCCAATTTCAATTGGTTTTCAGGTCAAGTCACAGAACGAGTCAGTGGCCGGATTCTCGGCGACGGCGCCTATCCACCACCAGCACGGCGCCGCCAAGACGGAGGCCAAGACGGACCAGGTTTGCGCCCGGCGTGGCCGCCGGTCTAGCTACTACTCATCGAGACTGTGTGACGGACATGCGAGAAATTGAGCGACCCATCACATGTCCTCGCAATGGATGGTCGTCGCCGCCCGCGCCAGCCAACCCAACCACATCCATCGCTGGTAGTATCTGGGTCGCGACCGGGGGGGCGCGCTCTTCTCGGTCATGGCAGTCGTGTTGAGCCTGGAGCTGGCAGCTTCCCCAAAACCCGGCCATCTGGCCGGGTGCGCTTATCCTTATCCCACCCACAGCACATTTTGATTTTCTCCTTCTCCATAATACAAACTGCAACAAGGCTCCAACCGCCTCCCATAGCGAAAAGACGCCCCGCAGGAACGCACAGTCGGCCAGCATCGCAATGATGCTTCCACTGGGTGCATGCAACGCGAACCTCGCATCGCATCGCACTCATGTAGCTGATGATGCTTCCACTGGGTGCCTGCGCCGCGCACCGCAAACCTTGCATCACATGGCACTCATGCAGCTGCAATGTCTGCCGCGTCCGACGCCATCCCTGCCAAGCGGCCCCTCTTCTCCTCCATGCGCCAAGCCTGGGGGGCCTTGCCTTGCCCCGCAGCTTGGCCAGCACATATCCGCCATGGTCGTCCGCTCTGCAGCTTGATCCACTTTGACGGTAACTCTGCCTGCTGTGCTGCACATGTCATTCGCCATAGCCCTGTCCGCTCTGCCTTGATCCACTTTGATGGTCACTCTGCCTGCTGTGCTACTTTCTTATTACTCGGCCGAGACATGGTCCTCCTCTGCTGGGCCTCTTGTTTTTTCTTTGCTGAGGCACTCTGCCTGCCATGCTTCAGATGCCGGCTTACTCGGCCGAGACGTGGGCCTCGTTTGTTACCCCCGGTCGATGGCCACCCCTGCACAAGGGACATGAAGCCGGCCGGGATGGAGTCCCAGCCACGATTGGTGTGACAATAGAGTGCTGTGGGCAACCCTCAGCGGGGCTGGTCGGCATGGCAAGCTAGAAACGGCAAGTTGGGCACGTGTATCTATGCAGGTGCGCGAGAGAGAGAGAAAAGAGAGAGAGAAAAGACAGGGAGAAAAGACAGAGAAAAGACAGAGAGAAAAGACAGCACGATTGTTTGAGTATGGCCACCATTGTTGCTTGTCCTTGGAAGTTTGTTGATTGTCCATTGGCTGCCCCGGCTTTCTCCTTCGGGCCAGATTGTTCCTAAACAGTTGTCTTTCACCGCCATCTCGAATCGGCCCTAGTCATTCACTCTTGTCTGCTACTGCTTTCTTCTTCCTGTTGTTCAGTATCAATTGCCTTCCACTGCTTTCTCTACCGGGCCAGATTGTTCACCAACAATTGTTTTTCACTGCACGCGATGAACAGTCATTCCCCTCGTCGTCAAACACTGACTCTTTACACGACTGAACTTGGGAGCTGGCCAGCGGGATGGGTCTATAAATTCCCGCCACGTGGCTCCCAAAATTTCTTCTCCTTCATCCCACCGCGCCATCCTTCCCAACTGCATCACAAAAGCTCATTCAACCTTTGTGGTAACTGCCCCAGCCCTGCACATCATCCCAGCCCTGCACCCAGCAATTTGCAAACCCAGAACCGGCCAACATGGATTTCACCTCGGCTTCCATCCACTACGACTACCGCGCTATTTTATCGGTCTACATCGACGAAGCAGGCCGTCCCCGCGTCCATCTGACCCGGTTCAAGCCCGGCACGTCTCTGGCAGACGTGCACCCCAACGGCCTGGCCCGCTCGAACGCGGCGGGCGCCATGGCCGACATTACCGCCACCACGCTCACGGCTGCCATCGACGCCCTCCGGGACTGGCCCCGCACGCAGGTGCAGGCCATGCCAAGGCTCGGCGACGCCATCCCAGCCGTGGTCAAGACGGTCCGCATCGGCACCGACCTGCCGGACTGGCTGTCCTTGGTTCTCGACGATGACGAATACCTGTTCCTGACTGGCCTGCTGGTGTGGATGGACGAGGTATTTGACATGCCCGGCCTCCAGGTTGGCCACGTCGAGCTGGACGTCAGCCCGGCCACAGGCGAGGCGAAGATGTCGGTGATTCCTCCGGCGATGGGAGTGCCGGGGGTCGCGAGAGTGCCAGGAGTCGCGGGAGTTCGGCTGCCGCAGCAGCCAGACTTTGCTTTCCCCGGCCCCGTCCATGCCGGTTTCGGCCTGGAGCAGGAGCAGAACGATCTGCAGCAGGAGCAGCACGAGCTGCAGCAGGAGGAGCAGCAGCAGGAGGAGAACCCATACTTTGCTTTCTGCAACCAGCATCAGCAGGACCAGCACCAGGATGAGGAGGAGGAGAACCTGCTGCAGCCGTACATCCACAACGACGCTCCTCCGGCGGGCTATCCCCACCATGCCGGTTTCGGCCTGCAGCAGGAGCAGCATGATCTGCAGCATGAGCAGGACGAGCAGCAGCAGGAGGAGAACCAATACTTTGGTTTCCACAACCAGCACTTTGCCTTCCACAACCAGCATCAGCAGGACCAGTCCCAGGATGAGGAGGAGGAGCATCAGCATCAGCAGTACTTCCACGACGGCGCTCTTCCAGGGGGCTATCCCGGTCCGCAGCAGTACCACGACCCGGCCTACGTCCCCGGCCCCGCCCCTCTCAACCCCGGACTGCAGCAGCAGTATGGCAACGACAACAACAACGACATGCACGGCCTGGATCCGGCCGAGGGAGCGGTCATGGACCCGATTGCAGGCTACCGCAACAACCGCAACAACGACCACGACAGCAACAACCACTACGGTCAGAACCACCACTACGGTCAGAACCACCACTACGACCACAACCACTACAACGACCAAGCCGCGTGGGCTCCTCCTGCCGGCGTTTTTGCCGAGCCGCTGGGCCAGATCGGGATCATGCCAGGCCCCGCCGCCGCTCTCCCGCCGCACGAGGGGGGAAATTTCCCGCCGCATGAGGGGGGAAACGACTGGGCGGCAGCTCAGTTCTCGGTCAATTTCCCGGGACACGGAATGCCGCAGCCGGGCGGCCACCACTTCGAACGGCAGGAGGGCAGGGACAGCATCAAGAGGGAGGACCAGCTCGGTGGTGGTCGACAGGACGGACGGCACAAGCGGAGGGATCGGCGCGAGAGGCAGATTTCTGCCAGGCGCAGCCCGCCGCGCGCTCATGGGAAGAAGCCGAGGAACTGGAGAAGCCCGGTGCCTAACTTTGCCAGAGCGGCCGCCATTGAAGAGATGAAAGAGAGGAAGAAGAAGAGTAAGCAGCGGGTGCTTCCTCCGGCGGCTGATGCTGATGCAGAGAAGGCTCAGGTCACTGTTGTCAATAGGCGGAGGGGTGGTCCCAAGGTTCTGAGGATTATCCTTTGAGGGAAATTCGCTCTCTTTCCCCAGCCCGGCATGGCAGTGGGCCCATCAGATGGAGGGAGGGAGAGGCATCCTGAGGGGTGTCCTGAGGAGCAGGGACAGACAGATGGACTGCAGCATGCTTCCCTGGTGGAAGCAGCATGACTGGAGTGTTAGTAATACATGATGGAATTGTCCAGAAACTCGCAACTTGATGCCCACTGTGGCTGAGTGAATACTCGACATCTTTTTTTTGACTGCCGTCGTGACGTGACCCGGATCAATGCCAGATAGACAACATTCTGATTGCAACCGAGGCAAGATGCTCATCGGATAGTAAGTAGTAATCTCAACATCTCACGGGCAACTGTGATGTAACGCTGATGATCATGATGATCATATACCCTACTACCCCCCTCCCCCATCTTACGGGCAGCCGAGACGTGGCGGCGATTCAATACCTGATATCTGCAATCTTACAGCAGGAGCCGTCGGTCAGACAAGTTGTGACGCGCCTGGCAGGTGTGACGCGCCCTACAGGAATCTGGGCCTGCTCCGGGCCCAGACCGAGATCTATTCCGTTGCTCCATGGGCAGAAGCAGGGAAAACATGCTGATCGCAGGATCAGT
>JAOYNC020042004.1:0-12118 GCA_025802115.2 Bertia moriformis
TAACCAAATGGAAACCGTTGTTGATACAGCGTGAACGCCCCTTCCCTCTCAACCCATCTGTCCCTCTGGGCCCACTCACACCACGACCCCATGAAATGACTGCAGCGTCTCGCGAGTGTGGAACCAGGCTCTGCTGTTCCGCGCCGTGGCCCGGGAGAGCAAACCCAGCTCTGTCCGAGAAGAACCAGCAGCTCCGGCCCAGCCAGCCAGCTCACGCTAACCGAAGGGAAAGGGGAGTGGAAAATTTTTTCCCGTCCCGCTTTGCTGGAAAAATCCGACAGCCACCCCAGCCAATTCGAAACAAGCCAGATTCCGCCTCACGTTCGGTCTTCTTCCCGGCCCGGGAGAAGGAAGAGGAGGGGCGCGTCGCTGCCCCGCTCCCATGTGACAAGCCGCGGACCGGGACACAATGACACAATCTTCCGAGTCTGGCCCGGCAGAGTTAGCGTATGCGGGATGAAGCCGAGGGCAGCGGCCGGGGGCGGAACAGACGCGGAGGCAGAGGCAGGTAGCCGAGAGGACCGACCGGGTGGGGGACGGGGGGCAGAAGGCACACAAGCTGGACGGCCTGACGCGGCTGCTGCATGACGGCAATCGGGACGCTGACTGGGCATTCAGCCGGACAGGACGCCAGATGGATGGGCGAATGCTCTGCGGCGGCGGCGGCGGCACCGAGTGGCGCAGAGGGGCACTCCCAAACTGCGCGGCCGCCCGCGCGCTGGCGGAGAAGCAGCCAGCCGACGCCACCCGGCCTCTCGTCTCGCTCCTGGCTCGGCTTCTCCACTGGTCCGGCTCCCGCCTCCCTATCCTGAAGAGCACAGCAGCGCCCGGACCACAGCAGCGGCTAGGGCTGGCGGTCGGAGAGAACGGGAGGCAGAGGCGAGAACCCATTCCGTCTCGCCGTCCTCCCCCTTTCATCCTTTATCTCTCGCCCCCCACTCTGGGGTTGGTGAGCCAAGCAGGTCGTCGTGCTTTTCCTTGCGTGGCACTGCATTGCGATTTGCCGTGGCAGCATTGCGGCGGCGATGAGAAGACGAGTCCGTCCGTCCGCACCTCGCCGCCGGCCGCACCGGCCGCACCTGTTCGGACGGGCGAGCAGCAGCAGCACCTGGCGCCAGAGGACCACCGGGCTATGTGGGGGGGGGGTAGACGGGATGCGCGTGGGCTGGACCGTGTGCGTATGTGCGACGACGACGTGGGGAGGGGGGAGAATACGGGCTCGGATGATATCAGAGTGCGCAGAGTGCGGCAGAAGAGGGGTCTTGAAACCGGCGGCTGACGGGCACCGGCCGGGATGGAGCAGTCCCCGGCCGCGGATGGATATCATCATTTGGCCGAGACCTCGGCCCCCCGCTGTCTGAAAGAGACAGCCTGTCCCCGTCCGGCGGGGATAGTGCCGCCACACCTCTGCCCCCTCGACCTCGCTCTGTTACGCTTCCTTCGGCTCGTTTTTCGCCGCCGTCTTTTTGGTTCGCCCCCCGGCCCGCCCCCCTCGGCCGTCCTGTCCTGCACATAGCCGTAGCCTCGCGGATCCCGTCCATTCACCGGGCTCGCTGAAATGAAGTTGTGGCTCCGCTTTAGCGCCTCTTGGCGGGACGGCTGGGTCGAGTTCCCGCCGACGGCAGGCGGCAGGCGGCAGGCAGGCAGGCACAGCCGGACAGCCGGACAGCCGGCGACGGAGTGAAATAGTGCCATCCAGCCGGAGATCGAGACTGCGCCGCCACGTCGGCCGGCCGGCCAACCAGATCTGCCGGGGGCAGGGAGAAACTACAGCCGACCGTATAACCGCACCCCAGGTTCCACGCGAGGAGGATGCATGCGCGACAGGAACCCATGCACGTCGGGCCGGACCAGCGGAAGAGAATAAATGGCATAGAGACCCGACCCTCCCTCTTGGCGGCACTTTTTGCTACCCGCCATCCCGGCCGGGCGGGGGCGCGCATCTGGACGTATGCTCGCCCCCCGCGCTGCTTCGGTCCCTATCGAAAGCGAGCACGGCCGCGGGGGACAAGGACAAGGCCTCCCCCTCCCGGCCGCCCGGTGAGCCATCTCACGACGAAACTCTCCGACGACTCGGCTCGAAAAGACCCGGCTCAGTGGCCCGCGTTGGGCGGGAAGCTTGCGGGAACGGCCTTCCCCGCTTGCGAGACTTTGAGCCACGCAAGGTTGGCCAGGTACGACCAGGAGCCCTCCCATCGATCTAGGAGGGCCACGTTTTCGGCCGTGGTCAGATCGGGGAGTACTACGTGATGAGTTAGTATCTGGGCCGCCAGTGCTGTCTGGCGGCGGCCGTGCGTGGGGCAAGGCGGCGGCCGCCGCCGCCGCAGTAGCCGCAGCAGCCGCAGCAGCCGCAGCCGCCGCCGCTTTCGCCGCCGCCGCCGCTCTACTCTACTTGGCGGCAAGCCATGCAGGGGACGGGGCCGAGGTGGCGTGAGAGTGCCATACAGAATCCTTGCTGGTGCTCGACCGCGAGGCCGGCCACTTTCATCTTGGCGAGCTCCTCTCGGGGGGTGGGTGGCCGGCCGGCCCGCCGCTTCTGGGTGATAGCGGACAGTTCCTCGTCATGCTGGTGCACGAACCTGGAAAAGACAAGAGTGAGCACGAGGGGCAGGCCGGTCGGAGCTGGGGTTGTCTGTCTGTCCGCGTCGGTCTTGCTGCCTGTCCGTCTCTCGGTCTTGCTGCCTCTGTCCGTCTCTCGGCCTTGCTGCCTGTGTCCGTCTCTCGGCCTTGCTGCCTCGCTGTCCTTGGCTCCCGTCTCTTGTCTCGCTGCCGGTCTCTTGGTTACTCACGTCGAGATGAGTTCTTGCACGGTCGAGGGAGTGAGCGGCCCTCCGCCTTGTTTCCCGACGGCCGCCTTGAAATACTCGACCCGGTCGACTGGATTGGTAAATGGGCCGCGGTCAGCAGCTCAGCCTCGGAGTCATGGCGGGCGCGGCGGGCGGGCGCGGCCTGCGGCACTTACGCAGCTGCTGCTCCCTCTTGCTTCGCGCCGCCGCCATCAGTCTCAGCCGCTCGTCCCGCACCCCGGCGCGGTGGAGCCTCTTGCCGTCTCTCGAGTTGGCATGGAGGTTGTTGATGATGCCATGCCTCTTTTTGGCGATCTGCTTATGCGTCTTGGCCAGCGATTTCGTCATCTTGCTGAAAGTCTGAGCCGATTGCTGGTGGTCCAATTTTTCTTCTGGTGCCAATTTATCTGGTCTCTGCAATCTGGGGGGGGCAGGAGGCGGTCCCCATGGGCGGGCCGAGTGGTGTGGGGCTGGGGCCTTGGGCAGGCTGGGCCAGCTGGCCGGCAGAGCGGACCAGAGGCCGGCGGAATTCAGTGGCTAGGAATTCCAGAGGACAAGAAAGACAGATGCCAAAGATGGCGGCGGAGCCCACGGGGCTGGCAGAGCCCGCAGACTATATCTGAATTGATTCTATGCCATGGTCGCAGGCCCTCCGGAAGGTACGGCGTGGCCGTGGCTCTACCCCCAAAATTCCGCTGGCCCTGCCAAGGCGCGTCCCTGCCCCTCCAAAAAACAGAAAGAGGAAACAACGCAGCTAAGAAAAGCACCGCGGTTGCTCATCCCTGGCCACAAAAAATTCCCCCGACAAACAGCTAGGCAAACGCCCAGATCTGCTTTGCTTGCTCCCCAGAAGAAGCACGAACCACGCACCTCTCCCTTCTCCCCCAAAGTTCCCCAAGGTTCCCCAAGGTTCCACCATCCCCAGATTTGATGCCCCATTTTCTCCTCCCCCCGGCCCCAATCAGGTGCAGACGCGCTCGGTGTCTGGTCCGTGTCTCACCCTCTTAGAGACACGACACGAACCACATCGCGACTTGGTTCGCCGCCGCACGCGCGCCACCACGGCTGACCCCTCAGGCCTGCCTCCCCCGGTTGCCGCATATCTACCTCGGCCGCAGCGCCGGCCACTTGGGGTTTTTTTTTTCTTTCTTTATTCCCCCCCCTCTTTTTTTTTTCGTTTCGTTTTTGGCCCTGCCCCCTCTGCCCCTTGGCATCTGTTCCGGCGAGCCGCATATCCGATTCGCTTGTTGATGTGTCCTCCCTGCCGCGGCTTGTGTAATTGTTTCGTTTGTTATCTTGCCCGAGAACTGGCTGGCTTCCACGCCACACCACCGGCGAACCGTTAGCAGGCATTCGCGTGGCAGAGCCAATATTTATCGACCGTGACCTCGACTGCGACCGCGACCGCGGACTCGGCACGCACGGGACCATGGGCATCACCGGTACGGACACGGCCTGAATACCGGCGCCGGCGCCGGCCCTCCCAAGCCTGGCCTGCCAATCCCATCATCACGCTGACATGCCGCTGTGCCCCCAGGCCTGCTCCCGCTTCTCAAGTCGATTGAGCGATGTGAACCCATGTCCACGTACACCGGCCTGATGATCGGAATCGACGGGTACGGCTGGCTTCACCGCGCCGCTCACGGCAGCGCGCTCGAGCTAGTCCAGGGGATTCCCACCCGCGGGTGCGTCAGCCGGTTCATGTCCACGCTCTCACTGGCGGCGGCGGCAATTTTTTTTTTTTTTTGCCAAGCCACCGTGATGCTGACGCGAGGCTCTGCAGATACATCCAGTCCATTCTCTCCAAATTGGGCGTTTTCTTCAAGCACGGCGTGAACCCGTACTTTGTCTTTGATGGCGACTATCTCCCCAGCAAGGCCGCCACCGAGGCATCCCGGGAGGAGAAGCGGGCCCGGGGCAGGAATCTGGCCATGAAGCTGATGGTGTCCGGACGGACAAAAGACGCGATGCGGGAGTGCCAGAAATCCGTTGATGTCACTCCCGAGATGGCCCGCGAGCTGATCACCGAGCTCATCCGGCTCGACATCCCGTACGTGGTCGCCCCGTACGAGGCCGACGCCCAGCTGGTCTACCTCGAGCGGCACGGCGTCATCGACGCCATCATGTCGGAGGACTCGGACCTGCTGGTCTTTGGCGCTGCCCGGCTGCTCACCAAGCTCGATAAGTTCGGGGCTGTGGTTGAGATCAACCGGGCCGACTTTGCGGCCTGCCGCGACGTCTCGCTCGCCGGCTGGACCGACGCCGACTTCCGCTGGATGGCCATCCTGAGCGGCTGCGACTATCTCAAGGGCCTGCCTGGCATCGGCCTGAAGAAGGCCCACGCCATGCTGCGGAAGCACAAGACCCCGGAGAAGGCCGTCAGGATGGCCCGGCTCGAGGGCAAGGTCCCGGTGCCGGAGAACTTCATGGATGGCTTCCGCCAGGCAGAGCGCACCTTTCTCTACCAGCGCGTCTTCTGCCCCGAGCAGAAAAAGCTCGTCTTTTTGACGGAACCGCCGCCGGGCCAGGGGATCGAACATCTGCCGTACATTGGCGTCGCCGTTGAGCCCGAGCTCGCCAGGGCCATTGCCGTCGGCGATGTGAACCCGATCACGAAGCTGCCCATGATCGTGTCCGAGCCAGCCAGGGCCTCGGACGCGGCCCGTACCCCCCGGGCCCCGGACTCGGCCAAGCGGAGGCACTCGCAGTTCTCGGGCCTGCAGAACAACAGCAACAGCAACGGCAGCAGAGGCGGCGGCGGCGGTGGCGGCGGCGGCGGTGGCGGCGGTGGCAACTCAACCTCCCGGTCCACCGGCCCAACCATCGCCAGCACCCGCGCTGCCCGGCCGCCGATGCGACCAATCGAATCGTACCTTGAACCAGCCCACCCTCGCATCCCCATGGGCGAGATGGATAGGAACTGCTTTTCGGTTGACCGGCAGCGAGTCGCGGCCCTGACCGCAGATGGCCTCCGGCCTATCGTGCATCCTCTCCCCCGGCCGTACCTCGACGAGGCCCCGGCCCAGAGAGCGTCGCGTACGCACCGTCGCCAGACCGAGCCCATTGGCAACCTTCTCTCATCGCACGAATCCGGCCGCTTGTTCCCGGCCCGACTCGCGCCCCTGCTGCCGCCCCCCGTTTCCAGCCAGAGGCCGTCCAAGAAGGCTCGGCTCTGCCAGGAGGCCGCTGGCGAGGATAGCGCGGCCAGTCCGCTCAAGAGCAAGTTCTTCCTCGGAGCCCCGTCGGACGCCCCACCCTCGAGCCCCCAGCAGCGTCGCCGCAGCGAGAGCTATCTGATGTCCGACTCTTCTCTGGACGAGGCCCTGAGTGGCCTGCCAGATATTGATGGCTGGCATGTGGAGAAGAGCCGGCGGTCTCTCGGTGTGTTTGGGGAGTCGAGCGGCGCGGCCTTCTCGGTGTTTTCCGAGTCCGAGGGGAGCGGGAGCCAGGCGATGACGGATGCGACGACGCCGACGGGCACGCCCGAGAGCGATGGCCAGGACGGCAGCGGAGCGGCGGCGGCGGCCCATCACGAGGAGGTCGACTCCGCCCCGGCGATGCCACTCCTGCCGAGCCGGCTCGAGCGTGTGGCCACGCCGCCGGCCGAGACGCCGCTGCACGGAATCCTGCAGCAGTTTTCGTATTCCCCGAACGAGTCGGCCGTGCGGTCGCGCCCGGCCCAGCTCCCTACCCCGTCCTCGACCACATCTGCCGCGTCCTCGGCCACATCGGCCGTGTCCTCGGCCACATCTGCCGCGTCCCATCGGGCTTTGTCAATTTTCACCCCGGCTGCCCCCGCATCGTCGGCGGCATCCACGCCAGCCTCGGACCCGCCGGTGGGGCCATCGGCTCGGCGGCCGACGCCACTGCAGCGCATTACCGGCCACGCCATGGCGCGGCCCTCGCGGATCCCCGTCAAGCGGGATCCTTGCAAGACGGACCGAGCCCCCCTGGGGCCGGACACGAAAGAGAACGAGAAGCCGCGGGCCCGGTTCCCGTTCCCGACGAATCCGGCCTTTGTGCCGCTGCCGAGGGTGGATACCGAGGAGGTCGAGGCGCTGAATCGGCCATGCGGGAGTGAGGATATGATTATCCCGGAGAGTGAGGGGGATGGAGAGGACTCGGAGGACGGGGACGACAACGAGACCGAGCACCGATTCGGCACAGCCGGCACTGCGAGGCGTTTGGACCTGTCCCGCTTTGCGTATGCGTGACGGGGAGGGGACGGTCCTTCTTCGATCGCATATGGCCCGAGGGAGGTTGATTAATGGGGTTACCTGGTTGAAGGGACCCGTGGCAGGCGCATGATTTGTACAGATTCGGAAGATGGGAAGGGAGAGAATGAGATGGGGAGGAGCGCCGCCGAGACAAGGCCATCCGGCCGGAGACTCGCACGCCGGCATGTCGACAGGGAGGAGGGGCGACGATAATGGCTTGTTCATGTTATCGAGGCATGCCTTTCTAGCAGTCTGATGATCAGCAGGAAGATACCAGATATCAGGGCCGGAGAAGGGGGAGTTTGGGAGCCTGCTGCGTTGAGGATGTGTTTCGGGAGAGGCATCGTGTGTGGAGTTGGGGATCGGAAGGGTGCGGCGTGGTGCAGTCACCACCTTGGCCTGCAAGTGACGGCAGCGGGCAGACAGGCGGGCCATGCGGCCGATGAGAGGGGGCATGGCCTGTAGGGTCGGAGGTGGACTGTGTATGGTATATATACAGTTCGCTCAGTTGATCCCGGCCCCTTTCCTTGCTGGGGCTTTTTAAGGAGGCCAAGAGCACAATGGTCTTGTTCAAGTGGCCAAGTTTCCCAATATTCCTCTATTGTTGAGGGGCCGCCTTGTTGAAGACGCATTGTTCGCCGGTCTCGAGCTGGGAGACCATCAGAGCGCGCTGGCCAGTTCCCCCACCGATTTCCCCAAGATCCCCCCCGCGACCCCACACCCGTGGGCGCGAATTGACCCAGAGCGCCTATTTTCAAGTCAAGCTGCCCCCCGGCCCCTCTACGACCTCGCGAAGCGGGCGGGGAGTGGTCGGTGCCGGTAAGGTCTGCCCCCCCCCGCTGTATATGATGTGTACGTGCTCGGGGCCTGGGGTAGAGAACTGGATGGGAGAGTTCATGCCAGCAGATGATCGCCCCTCTACATTGTTTCAATTCCAATATCCCCCTCAGCTTTCATGATAAAAAAGAACTGACGGATAGGCTCAAGATATGGAAAAGAAAAAAATGGAGCCAATGCGCGCATAGGGCAGAGCGACGGATTTGGGCGTCTTCCTCGTGGCATCTTTCTTTCCGAGTCCCACGTTGTGGCCACTTGTCGACCTTGGATCCCCGACCTGGCCCTGGGCTAGGGTTTCCATGATGGATTTTTTTCCCCCGATTTGAAACAAAGTTGTAACTTTTCAAGCCTTGTGTCGAGCTCCACCAGATACACCGGTGTCTCTGCATACCCTTCATCTTGATCCCCATCCTCTCCATCCCCTTGCAGGGACACCACAACATCTTCACCCCCTTCATCTTCATCCTCCTCCTCTGCACCGCCTGCACCCTGATCCACCCCCCCCCACCTTGTCCCTCCCCCCCGCTTCGCCCCCTCCAGATACAACTTCTCCAGCTGGCGGCCGGCAGTCGCGGCATCGACCCTCAGCCGGAGCCAGTGCTGGTCCCGGCTCTCGTCATCCTCCACCCAGGTATTCGACCCGTCGACCGGGTCGACTTGGTTGTATCCTCCCTCGTTTCCGTATTCGAACAGCGGCTGCGTGCGGTCGGCGCGGTCGGCGCCGCCGCCGGCCAGCCCCTCTATCGCGTACAGCACCGTGAGCGGGTCCCACGACGCGGCCGGCCGCCCATACGTGTACCACCGGTACGCGGCCGCGACCGGGTCGGCCCGTGCCCGAGCCATCAGCATGCCGCCGGAGCGCACGGCCGCGCCCATGGAAAATCCGAAAAAGGTGACGGGGGCGAGCGCGAGCGACGCCCACGTGTTCACCACGTGGGCGGTCCTGGCCGGGTCATCGCCGCAAAAGTTCCATTCGCGCCCGGCCGGGTAGTCGCCGCCCATGACCACGAGCTCCGCGACGGACCGACGCACGAGCTCGGGGCCCGAGAGCGGCGAGATGTCGTCGGCAGTGGAGTTCAGCAGGGCCGAGATCTGGCGCGCGCGCTCGTCCCGTCAGGATCATCCGACCTGGCCGACGGGAGGAGGGGGGAGATGAGGACGGCACGCACATTGTCCAGGTATCCGATCGAGACGATCGTCACGTTGTCGTGGCCGGCCAGCACGGTCCGGTACAGCCGCGCCGGATCCCACGCGTCCTCGCCGCGGCGGGCCCACTCGAGCGGCGCCCCCGGCAGGTCGCGCCAGTGGTACGCGACCTTGGACGCATACTCGCCCAGGACGAAATGCCGCGTGTCGCAGAACATGGCGCTGGTGAGGGGGCGGCGCGCGCCGACCGGAACGGCAGGCGCTCCTGGGGCGCGGTAGTACGCGACCAGCGCCGAGGCTGCGAGCGCCGAGTAGTACGAGCGCTCGTTGACGAGCGCGGCGAGCAGGTTGGCGCGCGGGTGCGTGAGCGCGAGCAGGAGAGCGGCCGCGTCGCTTTGGGGGTTGGGGGGGTTAGCGAAGGTGAGGGGCTTGTGGGTTAGCGAAGATGAGGGGGTTGGGGGGGTTAGCGAAGGGGGGGGTTATGAAGGAGAGGAGAGAGACAGGCACATACTCGACGTCGGTCATGAGATCCGTGTCAACGATGAGCTTCTTCGGGGAGGGCACCCACGCTGGCTCTTGGGCGGGAGAGAGTGCGGAGGCGATGGCGGCGGTGAGGACGAGGATCATGACCACGGCTGTGGCCGGTGACCCGAGGGCCAGCGGACGGCGTGGATGGAGAAACATATCTGGCTGTAATGGTTGCAATCCAGCCAATATCACATTCAAGTCTCCAGCCTGGCCGATATCCAGATTGGGGGCGAATAACGGTATTGAATATACACACACCCTCTCGCTCTTCAACTCTCTCTCTCTTGAGAACTTCCGCAGGCTGAAAGACGGCGACCGGCAGGGGAACAGACGCAATGGCCCATCCGGCTGGCTGGGATAAAAGAACCAACAGCGATTACTGGCGCATTAGTGATGTCATCGTCGTCGGGGTCGGAGCATTATGTCATGGAGCGGACTGTTGCTGAGGCCGCCAGCTCAAGCTCGCCCACTCCACACACCAACACGAGCAAATCACAGAGCCCAGCCAGCAAGCCGATTCCAGATCTCGGCAGAAAAGAAAATGTCTTCTTTCCGCGCCTCCGCCCGGCTGCTGTCCCCCCTGCGCGCGCGCACGGCCGGCGCCGGCGCCGCAGCCCGATTCCACACCACTCCCCTCGTCGGCGTCCGCGTCGGCGACCGGGTCCCGGACCTGGACACGCTGTGCGAGGACTCGCCCGGCAACAAGCTGAACCTGGGCCGGGAGCTCGGCGACGGCATCATCATCGGCGTGGTGGGCGCCTTTACGCCCGGGTGCTCGGCGCGCCACATCCCGTCGTACATAAACCATCCGCGGCTGGCCGAGGCGGGCAAGGTGTTTGTGGTGTCGGTCAACGATCCGTTTGTGTGAGTCGGAGGGGTGGCCAGCTCGGGTGGCGACCAGAGATGGATGATGCTGACCGGCGCCGGCTGGCACGCGGACAGGATGAAGGCGTGGCGCGAGAAGCTGGACCCGGGTAATGCGTCTGGGGTGAGCCACCGCCGACTGAGGCGGCTGCTGCTGCCGCCGCTGCTTTGGCGCAGGACTCTGGAAGCAGGAGGCTGGAAGCAGGAAGCTGGATCGTGCGGGCACTGACGGGGATTCAATCTTTCCAGATTCGCTTCCTGGCCGACCCCGCGTGCGCCTTCACCAGCGCGCTCGAGCTCGACTTTGACAGCACCGCCATCTTTGGCGGCCCGCGGAGTCGGCGGTATGCCCTGGTCATCAAGGACGGCAAGGTCGCCTCGACACATGTGGAGCCCGACAACACGGGGACGGATGGTGAGTGTGCTCCGGCGGTCCGGCTGACCCGGCACGTAGATTGCCGCCGTCCCCCTAGCCTGCGCTGTCTTGGCCGCAAGCCAGGCCGGACTGCTAATGACGTTCTTTTTTATAGTCTCGCTGGCGGACAAGGTGCTGGGCTGAAGATTTTATATATCTTTTTCCATAGCCCCAAGCTGGGCGCGGAACGTTAGGGATGGAGGAGGCGGTATCTGGATTCTCGCCTGTCGCCCCGTCGCGTTCAGAGTGAATCAGGCCGTGGCCACTGTAATTAATCAGCTTCCATGGTGGCTTGGCGCTCCAGGTCCCATGGGCCAAACAGCGGCTGCCCCGCAAGTCATCGGCTTAGACGTCTTCAATCCTGTTATTTCTTTGCCATCGGCCAGATATTGCACATGAGACTGGCCATTTCCCTGAGCCCAAATACTGCCTCGGCCGATCCTGATCTGGAGCCTCCGGCCAGCCAATCAGTCGGGGACAACCTGGTCCGTGCGCCGTTCCAGCTCATCCGCCGCCGCCGCATCAGGCCTCGCACGCCTCGCTTGACCCACCCTGCTGCTGGCTGTCTAGGTCGGTCTTGGGTCGGCTTCCTTGCCGCCGCCGCCTGCCTCACGGCTTTTCACTACTTCAACCGCGTCACTCCGCCTCCTCACTGCTGTCATGTCCGTCCACGGCTACGGCTGAATCTGGCACGAAATCACTTGTCGGTTCCACCCTGCCTAGCTCTCTCTTCTCTCGCTCCTCTGTCGGCCCGGCCGGTGCCACCGGTGTCACCCCAACCGCTACATCCCCACTACATCCCCCTTTTTAATAACATTGCTGCTGCCCGAATACATACCGCCGCGCCATCGGCCGCGTCCCCCCCTTCCGATCGCTGTCAAAGCCTAGCAGCCTGAAAAGAGAAGATAGGAAACCAAAATACCGCCATCATTCCCACCACCACCGCCAAGCGGAAGGCGGCCGAGGCGACCCTGACCGAGACGAGTCAGCCAAAGAAGAGACCCTCTCTCGCCTCGGCTCCCTCGGACGACAACGCGGCGCCGCCGACTCCCGTCACTGCCACGAACGAAATGGACTCGGAGGACGAGTTCATGTCGACTCTGTCCAGTGACGAGGAGCAGATCCTGGCCGACGACAGCGATGGTATATACAGCCCCCCCTTTCCCGACCGTCCGGCCCGTCTGATGATCCCCCGCCCCCGCGGTTTGCACAGTGTACGACGAAGACATTGACGACGACGACCCCGATCCGGATGACGACTACGGCGGCTTCTCCAAGCTGGATCGGCCCGGTCGGCCGGCCTACGAGGTCGCGTTCCGGGTCCA
>JAOYNC020042105.1:0-12102 GCA_025802115.2 Bertia moriformis
GAAAGAAATGGCCGAAAAGATTGCTCAGCAGATAGAGAAGAGGATGCGGAGAAAGGAGAAGGCGAGGGCGAATGAGGAGAAGGCGAGGGCAGAGAAGGAGGAGAATGCGAAGGGCAAGTCAGAGGAGGGGGGACGGGGTAGAATGGCGGGCGAGGAGCAGAGGGTAGGGGAACAGAAGGTCGTGATCAAGAAGGAGGAGGAGTAGGCAGTCTAGGCGGGTCAAGGTCCTGAGGAGGAGGACCGAGGAGACGACCGAGTGGTGGACTGGCCGGTATCTTTGGACTCCGGTTTGAACGCACGACAGATGCCGATTCGGGCGAGAACAGAATCAGGGAGATAGGGCTGAGTGGTGGTTGGGGCTTGCCCAATTCTTCTCTAGAAGCTGATAGCAATTCCAGATACCCGCAGGCTACGTGGTGTGAGTGATCGCCGACACTGCGGCGCAGAAACGGCACGACCACGACGACCCCGGACCCAGAATATGTGTGAGAGAGCAGCCTATCTCACACAGCAATAGCGCGAATACGTGTCCTCGGGCTGGACTAGTTGTTTCAACCATCCCATCCGTCCCTCCGGCCCCAGCTTCCGAGTTCAGCGCTTAAAAGCACGCGACTGGCGACCAAATCAGCAGCAAATATACAACCAAAGGCGGGGGCATCACCGCGAGACACTGGAGGGCGGTGCCGGCGCCAGCATGGGCGGCCGCTGCAGCAGGAGCGTATGGCGCCGGCCTCGGGGACCTTGGACAAGATAGAGCAGCGGTCCGAGGACTGAGCGCAGCCAGAAGAGGCGGCAAGGCCAGCCGAATGTGCCGCTCTTCTCCCTCCGCTTCCCACTCCTTTCCCGCGTCTCCCCTGCTGAGCGATGCTATCGTCGCGATCGTGGCCGGGTTCCCGACCTGTCTAGGTGGGTCGCGGCCCGAGCCTTGCTTGTCCGTTGTCGGGTCAGGCTTGCTCGAGGTCATGCTTCTTCTTGGCCGGGTGTTGCGGCCGCCGAGGCAGCAGTCTGGCTGGCCCACGGCCCCGCACTCCGAGTTGCGAGCTTTGAGACTACGGACTGGCCAAAGCTGTGGCAGTCGACTGACTCAAGTGGCCAGCGGGGGGTGGGCGGTGGTGTCGTCCCATGTTACAGACCGACGTCCCTCGAGATGTCTCATGTTTGGGTTTGGGTCCACCATTTCGACTCCCCGATTGCCCTGATCGGGCGCGTCGAGCCGGGCCAGTGCATCAAGGTCAGGTCTCGAAACAATCGCGCCCGGGTCAGCGCATCAGGGTCAAATCTCGAACTATCGCGCCCGGGCCAGTACATGTCAGGTCGAACATCAGCTCAACCGTCGAGCGATTCCCCGCCAGGTCAGCGCATTCCACAGCCCAGTCTTGAGCGATTCCCCACCGCGCGAGTAAAAGTCAAATCTCGAAACACACTCGCGCCCGGACCAGTGTATCAAGGACATGCATTTCACTAAAACAACGACGCCGAGTCCTGCCGACCGGCACCATGCAGCGGGCGAGGGACAAGACACTGCATCACCACCGCTATATCACGTGACGGGGTCCGAGTGGCACTCCCACCGCGCCAGCTCCCCCGCCAGCGACGAATCGCCGTATTACGTACATGTGTGGGATGCGCGGGTGGGCGGGGGCCGGCGGGGGGGGGCAGCAGGGCAGGCACGATTTGCTGGCAGCAGCAGAGCAGCGCCGCGCCGCGTCCCCGTCTTTTCCGCAGTGCCTGCCCGCCCGCCACCAACACCATCCATCCACCCATCCATCCCCCCGTCCAACACCCTCAGCCGGCCTTGCGCGCCCTATGCCCCGCCGGAGTCTTTACTACGGCTGCGCTTCCAGTCCTCGCATATTTCGAATCGCCTTCTCCAGTTCCTGCCGTTCTGATCTGACCCCTGCTTCTCGTTCAACCCCTCCTGCTCTCTCCTGCCTCTGCAGCTAACCTCGCATCTTGATCCTCCTCCCTGCATCCTCCCCCACCTGCCTCTATCTATCTATCTGCAACTATCTATCTTTCTATCTGCAGCCGGCTGCGTCTATCTGAAGCAGGGTACTTTTCCGGCCGCTGCATCTCCCCTTGATCTGCTCCAATACTGCTACTAGTAAACCAGTAACCCCGTCGAGTGCCCCCCCCACCCGCCATAGCCGGACCCAGCCGAGCCGAACCGAACCGACCGAAAAACACCGACCGACTATTGATAACTCGACGTCAGGCCTATACGGGAGGAGGACGGCCGCGCAGCCGCACACAATCAATGGCGACGGCCAAATCGCGATAGAAGGCACCATCTCGTCGGATGACGACACGCCAGCGCCCCCCCATCCCGCCGATCCATCCCTTCTCCTCTCCTGCCTCCCCACGCGATGGAGCAGCCACCGTCACACAACCGCATCCCGGTGATGGAGTCCCTGCAGCGCTCGTCCACAAATCCCTTTCGCCGATCATGCCCGCCGGCAGCGACGTCAGCGCCACCGGTCGCACTGCAGCTGCCGCACGGGGGTGCCCGTCCGAGCCCTGTGGTCGAGACTACCGTGTTTGGCCCCGACCATCCGCCCCACTCGCACCCGCACCCGCACTCGCACCCGCACCCGACCGTGCACCCGTATCCGCACTCGATCATCCGGTTCAGCCCGGACGGCACGCCACGGCCCAAGACCAACAAGAAGGTCCGCGTGCAGTCCCCCCCACCATCACCGGGCTCCAGCCTCGACCACGGCCCGGCCGACATGACCCTGGGGAGCGCGGTGAGCACGGTGAGCGTGGTGAATACGGCCAACCCGGTGGACACGGTCAACATGGCGAGAATGGCGGCACCGGCGGGGCGGGGGGGGGGACAGACAGAGCCTTGGCCGGCCATGGCCGAGTCAGACCTCGAGCAGGGGTGGCGTCTGGGCCCAGAGGAAGATTCGTTACGCTGTATGGGACCGAGCCAGATGGGCGGGACCGACGACATGAGAAAGGGCCGGGCCGAATATGGGGCCGACGAGCAGCGGGCCACGGGGTCAATCCTTAACCCGTTCAGCCGGAACTCGACCGACATCGAACCGGGTTCAAACATGGAGGCGGAAGGAGAGCAGCGATCGGAGCAGAACAAGCCCGTGGACATGGCAGCGTTTGGGCGCCTGCTCATGACCGGACTCGCCAGCGCCGAGCCTGTCGAGCCGACCGTCCCCCTCCCTCCGTCATCCATGCGGCCACCGCCGCCTCCTCGCATGAGCACATCTCCGCTCCGCCGAAACGAGGCCACGGGCCAGCCAGAGTCTCGCCCTGTCTCGAGAGAGGCCCCAGCCACCGGCGACAGACCACACGAGAAGGCCACACCCCCGCCCGACGACGACCCGTCTCTGGGGTTGAAGAGATCGAAGCTCCCGCCGCCGCCGCCGCCGCCGCCGGGCCGCTATAGCAGCAGGAGTCTCCGGCTCGAGGCCCGCGCCGAGGACGGCACCGGCAGAACAGGAGCCCCAGCCTCGCCTCTATCCATCCCACCTCCGGCCCAGGTCAAGCCGCCGCCACCACTCCCGCGCAAGGGCACCCGGCTAGATAGCACCAGGGCCACCCCAGCTTCGGGAGATGAGGAGGTGGCGACCAGTCGGTCCTCAACCGAGTCAACGCGCTCGAGATCCGACAGCGCACGCAGTTCGCAGCAGGCGCCGCCAGCCCCGCCGCCGCCGCGTCGCCAGAACACGTTTCGCAGATCGGCGGCGGCGGCGGCAACGCCAATCACTCCTATCTCTCCGGCGGCAACGGCGCAGTTCCAGGACCCGTCGCCGGCGTCACCGGCCCCGTCCGAGCCAGGCCGGTCCCCGCCGCCTCCGCCGCCGCCTCCGCCGCCGCCGCCAGCGCCGCACTCGCCCGCGCCAAGCTTCGAGTCTATCCGTAGCGCCGCGTCCCTGCCGCCGCCACTGTCGCCATTGCCGCCGCCCAGCGCCACCCTGTCGCGGGGCTCGTCGGTCAGGGGCAAAGAAAACGCACCGCCGGCGCCCCCGCCCCCGAGGCAGCGTGGCGGGAGCCGCGGGAACAGCTACAAGAGTGGGGGTGCCGATGGGGCGGCGGCCGGGACGGCTGGGACAGTTGGAACAGCTACGGTGTCGGCAAATCCTAGTAAAGGCGTGGATATCCTTGCCGACTTGGCCGCTCTCCAGAAGGAGGTTGATGCCCTGAGGGGGGCATATGAGGGAAATGGGGGGAACGAGGGAGCATGCAGGGAGTAAGGAGGGAGTGAGGGGTGTGTGGGGCGAGGGGGCGAGGGGGGCCGAGGGGCGAGGTGTGTCAGGTGTAGGATAGGCGAGGGGCGATATGCTTTCTACAGGTATGGGTAGGATGGGTGGGGGGCGTGTTCGGAGTTCAGGCTCGTTTGTTCTGCTGCTGGCTGTGGGTCCATGGGAATCGGCCGAGTCCCGGGGGTTTACGCTCGTGTGGGAAGTCGACGGGTGCGAGTGCGGGCAGTCGGGGGTCCGAGCTCGCACCATCGGTTGGGTATTTTTGGGAGCGGATCAAGATCCCGGGGTCCCCGCGTTCATGTTATTTGCTAGGAGTTGACGAAGGCGAGCCCGGGGTTCAAGCATGCATTACTTGCGGCCCGCTTGTCGAGACAAGTCCGAGCATGCACGCTTGTTCTATCAGTTGGGCCTTTAGCTATGGTGTGACGGGACAAGCTACGGGTATGAGTATAGAATAGATCCTGGAGGATCGTTGGGAGGGCAGGAGAGGGACAGGGAGTCTGTCTCAATGTATGGTTTGTTGCATCCACCTGGCAGGAACGTTCCAGGCGGAACCCCTCGACAGTCGGGAATCAGGAAGTATCCTGAGCGGCGGGTGTCCCGCCAGTCCAGTTCTCTACTGATCATGGTATTCTGGAGCATGCCGGTGAGGGGGCGTGAGTGCCAGTACGTCTGGGATTGACCGGGTTGATGGTATCAGTTCAGCTGGAGTCGACCGGGGCGGATGAAGTGAGGAGTCTGAGTTGATTGATCCAGAGTTAACCAGGCAGATGAGGTGTGAGTTGATTGATCTGGAGCTGACAGGTTTGACTGCGTCAATTGATCCGGATAGGAATGGGCGATGCGGGCGGGGAGGGGCTGTATCAGACCATCCAGAGCGGACCGGGTGGATGGATTATGTGAATTGATCCACAGCGGGCCGGGCGGGATCGACATCCGAGTCCGTCTATATTCAAGCGTGGGCTGGTCAACGAGATCGATATCCAAGTCTGTCTGCATGTACTGTATTTCAACTTGGGCTGGTCGATGAGTCCGGGGTTTTGGAGGCCGGCACAGGCTCGCTCGGGGTGGTCCCAACTGCAGATTGAAGATTTGCACGACACAAGCCAAACGAGGATATGGTCCCCCCTGCCAATCATTTCCAACGGACAGAATCCACATATCTATCATAACATAGTCTAG
This sequence comes from Bertia moriformis, assembly GCA_025802115.2. Taxonomy (NCBI): domain Eukaryota; kingdom Fungi; phylum Ascomycota; class Sordariomycetes; order Coronophorales; family Bertiaceae; genus Bertia; species Bertia moriformis. Next base: position 5,406 of record JAOYNC020042105.1, read on the forward strand.
TAAATGCTCATGCTCATGCTCAAGATCTGTGCAACTAGCCGGAGCCTTAATTGGAAATGATTTCACTACTGCACGAGCATCTTGGGTCGCCGCGGTGCTGCCGCCGCCGCGGGGCCTCGCTACCTCGATAGGGTTTCGCGTTTCGTGTACTGCTCGGACGGACGCGTTATTCTGCCATATCTGCCTATTCTCAGTCCCCCGCCTATTTCTCCCCCCCCCAACTCCATATTTGATCAATTCCCCTGCCCCCTCTCATCTTCTCCATCACCCGTCGGCCACAGGCCGCACTTCAAACCCGCTGGCCTGCCCGTTACTGGGAGCCATCACTGCTCGTCACGCAATCAGCCAGTCACCTGCCACCGTCACTCACAGCACCATCACCACCACCGCCACAGTCACAATCATCACCACAGTCGCTGCCACAGTCACCGCCGACTGATTCATGCAGAGCCCAGTCGGCAGGCGTATTCCACTTCCAGCCCCCTCCGGCCCCCATACAAATCCTGCGAATTGATTATATTGCGCCCAGAGCGATCCAACCCCGCCTCCGTTTCTGTTTTCCACGACACAAAAAAGCCAAACCACCACGATCAGAAATGGCCCTCTTCGCCCTCCTCGCCTCGCAGCTCGTCCCAGTCACGTCCAACACCGGCCCGCTCATCGACCGGCGCGACGACATCACCAGCACCTCGACCTCTTACCTTTACTCTTCGATCTCCTCCACGCCCACGCCCGACATCTCGACCCTCAGCAGCGACGCCATGTCCCCTTCTCCGATGACAATCACCGTCACCCCGACCGTGACCATCACGGCGCCGGTGCTCCCGACCGCGGTGGGGGTGGACGCGACCATGAGCCCGCCGCCCCCCGAGCCCGAGCCGTATCTGGCGCCGACATCCAGCGCGATGGCTTCGTTCGGCAGCCTCGCCGCGCCGGCCTCGGCCTCCTCTCTGGTTGTGGTCCCTATCCCGACTATGGACACGGCCCCGGCCACGTCCACGGCCGCGGCGACGACCGCGGCCACGACTGGTGCCGGGGGTCCCGAGGACGGCCAGGGCGGCGGCGGCAACAAGTCATCCGGAGATGGAGGCGCGGCGGTGAGGCCGGGCGTGGTCGTCGTCGCGGTCCTGGCAGTCGCGGTCGCGGCGGCGCTGGGATCGCTCTGAGACGGATGGACGGATGCGGTCGGGTCTGGCGGGCCGAAGACTCCCCCCACCCCACTTTGGAGCCCCGCTATTGCACCACCCCGCCGCATCCCCACCAGGGGACCCCCACCCGTCACGTTGGAGTGGATCGAGGGTGGGGGGCATCGAGGTTCCCCTGCCTGCGGCGACGACCGTCTGGGCGTTGCGATTGCAGTTCTCTATACATTGTGGATTGTGGATGCCCAGTCAGGTATTGCGCGTGCCCTCCTGCTTGTCCCACTTGTCTGCATGTCTGCGATGGGGTTCAGGTCTAGATAGGGAATAAAAAATAAAATAAACAAGGTTTGCACACCCTCTGGCGTGCATCACATATATACATCGCCATCTCTCATATATAATCTGACTGCCCACCGCGCTCACAACCTCCTCAGTCGCACGTAGCACTCCCTCGGCACCGACGTGAACCGGTCTACCGCCTCCATCCCGTTCAGCTGCCCAGTCAGAGCGCAAAACTCAAAGCACCACACCAGCAGCGTCACCGCGATCCGCAGCTCCATGTACGCCAGCTTCCGGCCCGAGCACCCACGCGGGCCGGCCCCGAACGGCAGTACCGGCCCGGCTAGCGGGTCAAACCCCTCGACCCCGTCCCCGTCGACGTGGAGCCAGCGCTCCGGCGCGAAGGTGGCCGAGCTCTTAGGGTCCCACTCGCCGTGGCGCGCCTTGGCCGCCCGGGCCGTCTTGCCGCGCCGGGCCTCGTCGATGGGGATCGCGGCCGAGAGGAAAGAGGGGCCGTGGCAGACGAGCAGCAGGTTGGTGCCTTTGGGGATCGGGTGCCCGAGGACGGTGGTGTCGCAGGATGCCTGCCGGATCAGTACCGGCAGGGTGCGGGATACCCGCAGCGTCTCCTCCACGACCGCGTCCAGGTATGGGATCGGGCAGGACGTGATCTCGTGCGCGGTCGGGAGGCGACCCTCGGCGAGGGCCGCCGCGTGGCCAGCGCGGAGGGCCTCGCGCAGCCGCGCCTGCGAGTGTGGCGACGCCGACAAGAACTTGACGAACCAGGCTATCGTGGTTGAGGTGGTGTCGTGGCCGGCGACGAGATACCCGACAAGCTGGGGGGGTACGAGCGAGGGAGCATTAGCCAAAGGGGAGCTTTAAAAGAGAGTGGCAGGGGGGTGGGTGGCTACCTCGTCTCGGATCGCGGCCGAGTACGGATCTGGTCGCCGTCCAGCCTTCGCGGCGGTGGCCATCTCCCGCAGCAGGATCTGATCCATGGCACAGCGCAGCCCCCCGTCGCCCTTCTGGCCGCCGGCCCGGCCCCAGTCCCCGCCCTCCTCCGTCTCTTCCAGCCGGCTCAGGCTGCGGCCGATCTCCCGCCGGATCATGGCGTCTTTGACCCGGACGGCGCCCCGCATCTTGGGGGTCTGCCGGTAGAACCAATGAGCCAGGCTCGGGAAAGGAGACCCCATCGCCACCGCCAAACTCTCGTTCACAGTCACAAGCGCCTGCAGCTCTGGCGCCAGGGGCGGGCGCGGGAAGCACATGGGCAGGTCGCGGTCGCGGTCGTCGGCAGGATCAGCACCAGCCCCAGCCGCAGTACCGGCACCAGCACCAGCACCGCCACCGATGAGCCCGATCTTAGAGTGTGTGTAGGACTGCCCGTCCTCCAGCCCGAATGCGACGGCCATTATTATGTCAAGGGTGCCGCCCCAGATATCCTCGGCCGCGGCAAAGGGCCGTCCCGCAGCGGCCGCCGCCTTGAGCTCCCACAGCCGCACCAGCAGCCGCATCTTGGCGTGGATCTGCGGCCCGGACACGCCGGCCAGGAAGGCAGGCGTCATCAGGTCGCGGACCAGCTCCTTGTTGGCGCGGAACCGCGGGTCGTCCGACCTCATGGTGATGTGGTGCTCCGGCACGACGCCGCCAAAGTGGGCGCGCGCCCGGCCGGACCGGTCGAACTCGCGGCTGCGCCGCAGCATGATATCCTGGGCCTCGCGGAAGTCGGTTATCACGACCCAGGGCCGGCGCAGCGGCTCGATGAAGACCTGGGAGATGGCACTGCCGAGGCTACGCGGGTGCTGGGCGAGCCAGTCACGGCGCCGGTCCGGATGGTGGGCCCGTATGGCGGGCAGGTCGCCCAGAAGGGTGCCGGCGGCCGCCGCATTGTGGGGGATGCCGGGGAGGGGGCGCTGGAGCAGGCGGGGCCGCAGCACCAGGAGGACGATGACGAGGCCGATGACGGCCAGGAGGGTGGTGAGATGGGGGAACGGAGGGCACGGGATGGGCATCGTGGTCGGCATCTTGTCGATAGGTGGGAGAAGGAAGAGGGGCAGGAAGAAGGCATGAGAGAGAGAGAGAGCAGGAGAGCGTGAGAGAGAGGAGGGGGAGAGAATATAGGGACCCATATGCTCTCCCCGACTCCCGCGGATCGGAGAAACATGAGCAGCGGCTCGGGAATCCTTTTTTGACTCCCGCCCCCCTCACACCGTCTCTGCCTCCCTTGCATCTATCCCCTTCGCGGCCTGGCGCTCGCTCCCTGGCTCGCCAGTGCGGACTTCTTTCCCGATTCGGGACAGTCCCTCGGATCGTACTTGAAGCGAGTCACTCGTCCGAGAGCTGGCAGAAGTAATGAAAAGGGGGGGGGCGGCGGCGGAGTCAATCCATTCATTCACTCCTGCTCAGCCCGACAGCCGCGCCTACGTCTCAATTACGCCGCCCCTCCGTCTCATGTACGCCGCCCTCCGTCTCCCATCAGATTTATCTGCCGTCCTTGCTCGATCAAGAGGCGGTAAGGCAGGTGAGGGGGAGGAGCGAGGAAAAGGAGGAGGGGAAGAGGCGAGCGGAGCCGAGGGGAGGCGAAGAGAGAACGCCATGTATCGTAAAAGCACCCCGGCCTGGCCGAATCAGATTGCGCGGCCCCCAGATGTGTGACAGACATGCTGCTGCTTGGTAGGGCCGGCCATGGCAATTGCCACCGCGCGGGGAGATTGGCGCCCGAATTTTTTCGCGGCCGCGGTTGTTTTCAATTCACGCTTGAAATTAGATCTGATAGTCTGCTGAGGTGGCAGTCCCCTTCTCTCCCTCCCCCTCTGCTTCCCCCTGGTTCCCCCGCTCCCCCCTCCGCTCGCTCTGACTGGGCTGCTGAACGAACGCGGCGGCCCCCTCCTCCACTAACCAACTGCCCTACCTGCGCTCTAGGATCCTGAGCAGCGGACCGGTGCGTGGATGTCGGCCGCCGAGATGCCCCCCGGCTTCTGCCACCTGGCCGGCTGGTAGCGTGATCGCGCGAAAGGTGCTGCCATTTTGGGCTACCTCATACCACCTTCCGTTTCCTGCGCGGGGTGCTCGTTCACCGGCCACTGACGGGCGTCTCATGTCGGGCTGGCCGGCTGCGCCGGGTCTCAGCTCCAGCCGAGATCCCGCGTGGGGGGGGACGCGGACACGCGCACGCACCACGCCCCACGCACGCACCCAACGCTTAATTTATCCACCGGGCGTGCTCCCCGGCCCGCCAGCCTGCCCCGTCATGTACATCTGCCCCTCTCGCGCCGCGCCCTCGGGCCAGCAACGCTGCGTTCCATGCGAATTCGTCCCCCCTCCGGGGGGGCTCGGGATGTTCTAGCCCAAAGTGGATTGGTTGGGCGGTGGTGCATGATTAGGGATCGGCAGACAGGCTCATCCGGAGCGCACCGCCTATTGGCCAGCTTTACGGTCTCCCCCCCGCAGGGGCGCCATGTGTGATGATTATTACACCGCGTTGCGGCGAGGAGTGCAGGGGGGGGGCGCACATCGTCCATGCTTCCATGCTGTGTGTGGCACGTCGTGTCTTCGACTCGACGCCCTGTGGTGGCGTTCGGGTCCGTATCTCAGCCGCTCGGCCGGTGATCCATGTTGTGTTACTCGGGGGTATTGATGGAATGAATAATTGGCGCCTCTGGCGGGGGCCGCTGAACCCGACGTCCAGCGACATGCAAGTTCTGGCCAACTAGCGGCGTTGAATAGACACGCATGACCGCAATTTCCATCGGTCTGTGCCGCCGTCGCCGCCGATTGCTATCTTCTTTCTCTTCTTCTTTTACTTCGGTCGGACCCGACCCCACTTCTTCGAGACTCGGTGCGGCTGACGCGCAGATACCGACACACTTCCTAGTAAAGCTCGGAAGGGATCCGCTGCCCAGGAGGGCCGGCTCATTGAAAAAAACAGACATGGCTCATGATTCCCTAAAACTGTCGAGTGACAGATCGGCAACCCAGCCAAACTGGGGCTCATCCCCGACCCACAATCCGATAATACAGACCGATGCCGAGGTCGTTGTGTGGGCGATGGCCAAGCGTAAAGAGGCCCTCCGGGTCGAGGAGGAACAGCTTGGGATCGAGCATAAGCTGGCGACAGGGTCAACATGAATGGAACGGCGAAAGCCGGCAAGAAGATGAATCAGCAGGAGCAGAGGCAGGGGGAGCAGGCACCGATCAAGAGGCAGGAGCGGGCACAGGGGCAGAAGCGGTGCCGGAGGCAGTCACAGGACGGAAGGCCCGACGAACAGGTGCATGCGCAGGCGCAGGCGCGGACACGGCTGCAAGAGGAGGCAGGCACCGAAACAGGACCAGTTGTGGAAGCAGGCCTGGAAGCAGGACAAGGTGTAGGCATAGAAACAGGTAGAGGCACAGAAACATAATCAAGCACAGAAACGGGTATAGGCACGAAAACAGAAGCATGGCCAAAGGCAGGAGCAGAAGCAGACATGGAAAGTATGAGCTGGTACAGGAAACAGGATCAGACGCAGAAGCAGCATCAGATATGGAAGCAGGAGCGTGGCGTAGACGCCGGGGGGGGGCGAAATAGGCAGGGTCGGGAAGCGAGCGCGGGACGGCGGTAGTGATAGAGCAGGGGGTACTCGAGAAATAGAGAACAGGATCGGACAGAGAACCAGGCTCAGATATAGAAGCAAAGCAGGAGCATGGCGTGGATATTGAGGGGCCGAGGCGGGCAGGGTTGGGAGAGCGAGCGCGGGTCAGCGGTAGTAGCAGATGGAGGGGTCGTCGAGAAACAGAAAAGAGGGCCAGACAGAGCAGGGGCGCAGGGGGGGCGAGGTACGAGGGAGAGACGAGGGAGGGAGGGGAATCGATCAGTCCTTTTTTTCGACTATTAATTACTAACAAGGGAACCTAGTACTATATGCCCAGGACTAGTCGCGTCGCCGGCATGGTAGAGAATGTCTGGCCGCTGTTACCGCACCATCTACTCACTTCCCAACTTGGTCGAAGGGCATTTGTAGCACCGAGCCCCGCCCGGGCCAACATCCCGCAATTGGATCAGTAGTGCCTAGTGCCTCTGTCAATACGGCCGGGCACAAACCACCGCGTATCCCCACACATTCTGGCCAGCTGGTATTTATTAGCTATTCTCCTCGGCAGAGGTCTGGCTGGCTGCTAAGGGAATAGTATAGAATACCTGCCCCGGCCTTTTCCGTTGCGCAAAAAAATGCCCCCCCCGCCCGGATGCCTTCAGCATCCCAACCCCCCCCCCCCTATCCCACCCCCCCCCCCCCCCC
>JAOYNC020042203.1:0-12074 GCA_025802115.2 Bertia moriformis
ACAAGATTATGGAGAAGGGTATAGGAGAGGGGGGGGGAAAGAAAGGAGGAATGGGAAAAAGAGATGGAGGCCCGAGAAGAATATAGCCACCAACATGCTATCGTGAGAGTATTGGGACGAGGACACAGCCTCGCATGCTGTTAATTGGCATCTCGATAAGCCTCTGCTCCAGAATTGTACTGGTGGTGTGTGCTGGCGGACCTGAGAAGGAGAGAGGGATGGGAGAGAAAAGGATGGAGAGACCAAGAGAGAGAGAGAGAGGCAGGTTGAGGCCCGAGAAGAATGCAGCCGGCAACATGCAATGGCGAAACGAGAAAGTAGCCCGGCACCCTCCGCCACTCGGGTGGGGGGGGGGGGCCGAGCAGCGACACGGAGCCGACAGATACATCGACGGCATTGGGCAAACACCGACGGACGGACTGCCCGTCCGGCCGGCACCCTAAGCACCGGCCCTGAAATTAGACGCGATAGGCAGTTGGGGGGGCCTCGCGCCCTTCCCCGCTAACCCCGAGTTTCCGAATTCTGCCGCCAGAGCTCGCTAGACGAGACGCGCATGCAGTGAGCGGATCCGCCAACTAGCTGCGAGCACCCACCCGTGCGAAGCGCCCTCGGCCCATTACGAAAGTGCCCCACTCCCCCTCCGCATCTCCGCACACACCACTAACCACGACCACTGGCCACCGCCGCCGCCGCCAACATCATCGTAAGCATCGCCCATTATCATGATCGTCCCCTTGCGCCATCTCAGCCTCCTGATCCTATGCGTTCGCCCCCCCCCCGCGCAAGGCAGCCGTCGGGAATCCCAACTGGTGGCCCAGCCGAGGAGGATGAGGGAGGAGGGGTGAGTGAGCACGGGGCAGAGCCAATCTTGCCGTTTGCCGCGGCTCGCGGGCGCGGGCGCGGGCGCGCGCACGCCCCCGACCGGGGTCGCAGATGGGCGGGAGAGAAGCGCGAGCCGGGTGGTGTGTGAGAACTTGGGGGCGCGCGTGCGCCAGTGTCCCTGCCGTCCGTCAGCCCTACCGTGCCCTGCGGCCGGTTATCAATCGCAGCAGCAGGGCAGCATTCAAAATCACGGCGTTGGCTGGCGAGCCCCCTCGTTGGATTTGGATTTGTGAACCGGCCAGATTACGTTAACTCCGCCCTACGCACTCGCTTCCGACTCCGCTCTTCGCATGCCCACCCTCGCTTCTGGATCCAGCCCACCCTCGCTTCTTATCTGCCAGTAGGGACATGTCAGCCTAGACACGCCCTGCGTGGACGCGACAGCACGCCTTGCCAGTGGCCCGCGCGCGCCAGCGCATCAGAACAGACCCGGATCGTACCAGTTATCTCCGCCGCAGCCAGACGGTGACCGTCCTCGGCCACGCGGCGTTACGGACCAGCGTCCGTAATGCGACAAGGCGGTAAGGTAGGGCTGGCCTGCAGGAGCTGCAGGGGGAATCTGCCTCGCGCGCGCGGAAAGCCGAGTAAGTGCGGCCCCGATTCGCCGCACTCGGGCCTGCGCTGCAGTCCGATTGCAAGCCCAGTCGGCCGGCCCGAGCTTTGAAATCAACCAGGCGAAATCAATCACCCGCTCGTCCGGGATCATCACTCAATTTCAATCATCGCGGGCCCGGGCGTCGTGTGGGGAAGTTGGACCCGGTGCTGAGTCCGGTCCGGTCAGGCCTCGCAATCTGCCGCTCATTTGGCGAAACCCAATCATGGGGCGGGGGCCGCATTGCTCGCGTGCCTATGAGCATAATGAGGATCATGAGTCACCGGGTGGAGTTCTCGGTTTCAATCAATCCACGTGCAGAGAATCTGCCGGACAAATCACGAGCGCGCGCGCACCCCACCCTCCTTTCCCCGGCCGGCCGGCCCGCTGTCACAGGGACAGGTGCCGAGCAAGGCGGTCGGGTTGGGCCAGGTTCAGGCAGGGGTCGCGTGTCGCGCGTCCCGTCGCTCTCCGGTCGCAAGGCCGCTCTCCTGCTGGTTGTGGTCCTGGCCGACGCAGAGAATAAAGCTCCCTTTCCGTTGTACATTGGCCGCCCTCTGGATTTGCAAGAGTCGTCTCACTGAAAGTGCACTCTCAACGAGTTATTTCGGCCCGTCGGCCGGGAATCAAGGATTTGGGATTTGGCGGTGGGATTGACCCACCCCGCAGGATTCACCGTCGTCATCCTCTCAAGGTAGGACTCGATGAAGCCATGAGAGTTACAGGCGGGACGGCTGGCCTGGGACCCCGGACCCGATGATGCCTGTGGCCCCGAGGGCCGCAGGCCGGGGTCGCTGACTTGGATCCAGCCCGAAACTCCGAGGACGCGAGCAGCAGCAGGCACGCGCGGCACGCGCGGCCGTGGTGTGGTGGTGATACTTGATAGGACTGCGAGCGCATCCAAACTGGCCTCTGCGCTGCTAATTTCTGATTTCTGATTTCTGATTTCTGGTTCCATATTCCTGATTCCTGATTTCAGCCTGCGCTCTGTTTTCGGCCACAGCCCCTCGGCCCGTGCTCCGCCCTCGGTGCCAGCAGGCTGGCTGCCTGGGGCGGGATTTACCCGGGGCGCGGGCTGGCCCCACTTCTGCGGTCGCCGCCGCCGCTGATGCTGCTGATGCTGCTGCGGCGGCGGCTGCTGCTGCGGCTGCTGCTGTCCTCCAATGCCGCTGCTTTGAAATTGGCCCGAGTTTCGCGGGATGGGTGTGGATGGTGGTGGTGGTAAGATGTCGGAGTCGGCGTGGGACCGTAAGTGGGGTGGGAGCGAGAGTGCGAGCAAGAGTGCGAGCAAGAGTGCGAGCGGCGGTGGTGTGGATGCTAGCGTGGATGCTGGTGCCTCACCCAGCTGATGATTATTTTGTTATATCCGACCGTGGCTTTTCCGAGCCCGCCTGACCGATCCTGCTCCGACAAGCCGAAGCGAGAGAGAGAAAAGGCCGAGCCCAAGGTTTCGTACGGTCTCCCTCCCTGACCCCCTGCCGCTCCGCCCTCCCTCATTGGTATCTACGTGTCGCTGCCGTCGTTGTCGGCGTCGTCGCGCCGTGGAGAGCCACGACGGCACACCCACCCACCCACCCACGCCCCAGGCCCAGCCCCGTCGGTCGCGGTCGCGGCCCCAACTCCCGACACTGTCTCTCACGCACCATGGGGATACGATAATGCAAAATGAAATTCCACATTCTTGCCCTCAACCCTCAAACATACCCCACACGGCTCCTGCTCCAGACAATCCGCTGGAACCACACCACCGTGGCCGCCAACGCCTCTCACCCCCCCTCCCACCCCCCCAGTCCCCTGCGGGCCCTGGCACCCCCCCTCCACCCCCCTCACACACACCGCCCCACCACTCCCTCGCAATCCCGCCGCCCGCGACCACCGCTCTGAGTTGTCCGCCTTTTCATCGACCAGCGGTGCCGGTGCCGGGGCGGGAGAACCCCCCCCTCCCCCAGCGCCCAGCGATGCTTGTTCGTGACCCCGGCCAGGCCAGGAAAAATACGGTCAGCAGCCAGCAGCGGCGGCAGCAGCTTGGGCATGGGCGTGGGCGTGGGCGTGGGCGTGGGCGTGGGCGCGCACGGATGGATTCTGGCTGGACCGCCGCGGGGCGCGCGCGGAGTAACAGCATTGCCAGTCACCAGTCAGGCATGGGGCTCTCAGGGCGGCGGCGGCGGCGGCGGCCAGTCTTTCCCACACATTCCATCCGCCCACCGACTAATCCACCTTCCTCCCCCGGATCCATACGCACACTCCTCCTTTGATTGTTCCCCGTGTCAGGGACCGATATTAAAACTCCTCCGACCCCTCCCTCCCCGGCCCGTTCTGGCTCTTTTCTTGCCCGACTCTTCTCATCAACCAGGGATCCCGTGAACACCTTGCCTGCCTCTCTCCTATAAGTCTGGCCTCTGCCTCTCTCCCTCCCCCGACCCCCGATCCGGCCACCCCAAGAACAATAGCAACCACCCCCCTTCCCGACCTCAATAACAGCAACAACAATAGCAACAAAACAACAATAGCACCGCAATCCCTTTCTCGAACTGCAAACCCAAAGGCCGGCCCGCCACCACGTCAGCTATATAGGCCTGGCCGCATCCGCCACCCACCCACCTGCCTCCTGCTTGCAACATCCGACGCCTCTTCTCCCCTCTCCATTATCAGGATTTTTTCTTCCCACCTTCCGGGTCCTCTCCAGGCTGCCGCGAACCACCACTCAGATCTCGGGCCCCTTCTCAGCCCCGCTCACCCTCCGCCGACCATTCCGCAATCGGCCACCCTGCTGCTGCCGCCGCCGCTGCTGCCTTGAGTCACAGATAACAAATAAAAAAGCCGATTCCCGACGAGCACGAAAAAATGGCCTCCCAGATGCAGACAAATCGGCCGGCCACCTCTTCTCCCCTCTCTCCATTTTCAGCTTCTTCCTCTGCCCAGCCCTCGGTCACATTTGCCGCCCTGCCAACACGGCGCAGGACCATGTCGGTCGCGCGAACCCTTGGCCTCGCCCACCTGGCCCGGGCCAAGCTCTCGACCGAGGCCAACCGGTCCGACCACGACCTCCGGCTCCTGGTCGGGCACGCCAACCTGCTCGACTCGCTCATGGTCGAGCTCGCCGACGCCGGCCGCGAGCAGGAGACCTGGTTCAACCAGTCCCTGAACGGCGCCGCCGCCGGCCAGCACGACGCTGCCGCCGCCGTGGACGACGACGACGACACGACCGACTCTGACGACGACGACGACTGGGCCGTCGAGTCCGAGTCCGAGTCCGAGCCGGATCCGGAGCAGGAGGAGGATGGCGACGACGGCGACGACGAGCACGATGAGGAGGAGGCAAAGGAAGACATCGACATGACCGGCGCCGCGTCCGGCCGCAGCACCCCCTCCCGACAGCCCGCCAAGCTCACCCGGCACCGCAGAAGACCGTTGGTCGCAGCCCGACCCGCCCTGCTCCGTCGTGAGCAGCCGGTCGCGGTTGACGATGGCTCCGACGACGACGCCGACTACTGCATGGCCGAGGATGACGATGACGAGCTCAGCCCCGACCTGAGGCTGGCAAGAGTGTCCTCGCACCCTCTCTCGCCGCCGGAGCTGGACCACGACGCCGACACATCAGAAGACGAGGCAATGCCGCTGTCGCCGGCAGCCGCCGCCGACGTGATCCCTCTCCCCGACCCGACCAAGCCAGACCGCGACGAGGAGGAGGACCACCACCACTACGACTCCTTCTACTCGGAGGGGTACTATCTGCCGCCGATGCGGCCTACCCGATTGGCGCCCACGTTTGCGGCCTACTGAGAGCGGCCGCGTTGACGGGGGCTTGATACTGGATCCTCTTGCCCGCCGCGTTTCATTTCCTACATGGTCACATAGTTTCCTCTGTTATTTCCAAGCGATCGATTGATACCGGTTGATACCCACTGTTTTTACAAGGACAGGGCGGGGGAGGGAGGACAATGATAGGCGGGGAGGGGGGCCGGCACCACCGCGCTCCCGGGCGGGCGGGCTTGGGATTGAGCGGGATCTCGGGGTGTCTATTTGGCTTCCGGCTCCCTGCCCAGCTGTCTGGGTCGGGGGCAGGTAGAGTGGGTGGGTGTGGGCATGTCCCCACCGACCATTCCTGGAGCGGGCTCGCAGGGCCTGCCGCCGTTGATACTCCAATCATGATACATTCAGCGAATCGCCTCATGGTTCTGGCGATGATACCACAATGACACATGCACGTTGAACTTGGCAGCCTTGTGAATTATGCAGCAGGTGATCCTCCTGCCCCATGCGTCCTTGACTGGTGCTGCGTGCCGGGTGCTGGCGAGGATGGGGCGATAATCAAGCCGCCGAGGCTATTCGCGTGTCCCGTCCCGCAATGATGATGCGATACCCAGTTGCACACCCACGTGGGGGCCACTTCTCCATGACCCACGCCGCAGTTGATGCTCGTTTTGTTTTCTCATGCATACCTACGCGGTCCACGTGTCCGACCCGTGTCGCGGCCGACACTGCAATTACATGGATAGGTGCAGCTATTGGCGGCGTGCCAGCAGCCTCGTCTCGAGGTGTCGCGTGCCGCGATTGACGTCACTCGAAATATACCTGTCGTCGCTCCATGTATCAATGTGTCGTTGTCCCAGCCCGATCGCCAAAATCCCTCCCGCATGGCTCGTAATGGCCCTCGGGTCCAGCAGGACGCGTGGGCCAATCACGCAATACTCACGTCCGTTTGCCTGCCTCGAGCTTCAGTATGGGAAAGAGGGGCCACTCGAGGGCCGTCGGGCTATCGGCTTACAAATTGCCCCGCGCGTGCGCGCGCCTTCGGGACCGGAACTCTCCCCGAGCATGCGCGTGCCCCGCCGCCGCCGCCGCCGCAGGGTTATTATTCATCACCGCTGTCATTATTAAGACGGAGGACGCCCCCACCCCACAACAGGAAAAAAAAAACCCCCCATCCCTGTCCCGCATCGCCCTCTTCTGTCGGCTTTTCGGGAGGCTCGGTTTTTTTCCATTTTTTTCCAATGCGCTTTGTCCGGATGCTGGATCCCGCCCCGTCAGGCTCCCAGCCCATTGCGGCCAGCCTCTGGGAACACCGCTCCAGCTTCCCCGGGCCCTGGCGCGGGGGGAGAAGGAAAAACAAAATCCACCTTTTTTTTCTCTCCCTTTTTTTCTCACTTCTTTTCTCACTTTTTTTCTCACTTTTTTTCTCACTTTTTTTCTTCCTTTTTCTTGGTTCTTTTTCTCTCTCTGCATGTGAGAGAGGTGTTGGTGGGAGAGGAGGAGGAGGGGGAGGCAGAGGACGCGGGCCCGTGCCAATGAACTGGCCAGCGGGCGGGGGTGACATGGTCGGCCGATTTTACAAGAATCCTTGCTCCCAATTGCGAATTGCGGCCAATTACGAATTACGTGGCGGCCATTGACTTGTACACATCTCAAGCCCTCTTGGGGGGGGAGGCCACCCACGCGTGCGGGTTGGGGGGGTGCGGCTTCGCTGCTGCTGCATCACGTCACGGACGACCGACAGCCAGGCAGGCCAAGCCAAGGCAGCCATCGACGCCCCCGACCTCTCGGGCGGGAGCCAATTGGTAGCCTCACCGACTATCTCGAATTTCCACATCCACGTCCACTTTCACTTCCACATGCTCTCGCTTGGGCGGGCACGGCGGAGTCGGCGGCGGCGGCAGGGGGGAGCGAGGCGCGGCCATTCCGCCGTGTCGTCATTGTCGCGCCATCAGCCTTCACCGAGACCGGATCTGGGCCCGAGAGATGGGCATGGTGGTTGGTCTACTACTACCGGGCGAGCGATCTGGCAAGGCAGAGCCGGGCAGCGCAGCTGGCCAACGCATAGCAGCCGCAGGGGGTGCCCGAATGACTGCTGTCTATTGCGCGCCGGTCTCACTCGTCAGGTGTTGCTGCTGCCGCTACCGCTGCTCAAGAGGGGGGGGAGAGGGGGCGGCGGAGAGCGGGCGGCGGAGAGGGGCGTGCGCGCAGCTGCAGCTTATCGAATTCGGCTTGTCGGCCTCTTGCCCGCTGACCGAGGGGGATTCGTTTAAGGATGTGTTACACAGGATTAGGTATCAGGGAGGGGGACCCTTGGTGCATCAGGCGCATGACGTGCGGATCGATTAATTGAGGGAGGGAGGCGAGGGGCGAGGCGAGGGGGCGGAGGCCCGAGCTTCCGCCGTGGGTGTCCGCCGGACATGCAGCTGGACCCCCGATATGGCTGCTGACGGAACAGGCACGGCCGCCCGCGGTGGTGGATTCCCAGTGCGGTCGGATATCAGAAATCAACCCAGGTAAAATGTCGCGGTGGCACGAGACCGCCGGGGGACCGCTGAGGCGCCACTGGGGCGCCCAATGAGGCACCACCCGGCCACACCATTGGCCGCCTGGCACGGGAGGGATACTGAACCAGATGGGGGTGCGTGCGCCGCCACCGAGGGGCCCTGGCCCGACGGACTCTGCGGCCGATTGCCGGCCGGAGAAACCCCGCGTCGCACACGCACAGGCGGGGCTGGGCCAGAGCCCAACCGGCGGTCTGGCCTTTGGGTCTGTTTTCGCCTCGGCGCCGAGACAGGCGGGGGGGAGGTCGGGGGAAGATGGGTGGCCCGATCTATCTGATAGGGGACGGGGGGTGGAAGTGGGCCGGGCCCTGTCCGGTGATCGGGGGTCTCGTGCACGGCGCGCAGGGAGAGCCCATCACTTCGATCGAGGTCGATTTAGTACGCGTATAACAAAAGACACCACGTGCGCGCACGCACTCACACACCACACACCACACGCACCACACGCGCGCACGACTTGAACCCCAGGCGCACGAGGAGAAGGGCCTCGAATATGGGTTGCCGGGCACGGACCAGGTCCTGTCTCGCTGACGTCTCATGTTTCCTTTTTCCTCCACGGCCAAGCCAAGGATGGACGGTCGGCAGGGCCCAGACATGCCGCAGGAGTGTGTACAGAGAGGGAGAGCATGGGTCCACGAGGTCCCGGGGTCCCCGACGTCCCTGAAGAGGGTTGCCGGTGGCGATACCGGCCAGGGCTCTCAGGTTCGAATGTCTTGCTTGTCCTTGCTTCCCCCGGCTTCTTCTGTGCCGACCAGTCTCGGCCGGGTTACGCCGCGGGCGGGACGATGATGAGCGGACCGACGATGAGCGGAACGAGCACGATGAACGAGAGCGGGGTCGTGGGTGGTTACGGGAACACTGATAGAGGAGGGTTTAGGAGCGAGGGGGGTTGGCCCCGGCGCAGAGCATCACGGTGCGAGATAAGCTGTGTGGCCCGATCTCGGTGTCAAATTAGGCAGGTGGAAGGCAGAGAGGGTCGGGCCCGCAGAGGGTCTGGCCCAAGGTGGAGGGGGTCGGCTCAGGTGCAGGCTAGCAGATCCGGCTGCAGAGGGCCAGACCAGTAGCAGTAGTAACAGTAGTAGTAGCAGCCAGGTCGCTTCAGCCGGAGAGTGCAGGCAGGTGCAGAACAGGCAGGCGCAGAAGAGGCAGGTGCAGAAGAGGCAGGTGCAGAAGAGGCAGGTGCACAATAGGCAGGTGTGATATGGGGGCGGCGTGGCCCGATCATCTGTTGAGAGAGCCGCTGCTGCGCGGCAGGGCGCCAGTAATGATAATAGCGGGCAGGGAGAGGGGGGTGATGATAGTGGTGTGGCCGCAAGCCTGTCGCCCGTCCCGCGTGAGCTGCCAAGGCAGCCCACTCGCGTCTGCTGCGACTCCGACGCGCCAACGTGCCTGACCGATTCGCCGCCGCGCAAGTCACATCAGATCAGATATTCAGCCAACTATCGACTGGGGAAGTAACGCGTGGGCGGGGTATGAGGGCCTGGTGATCCCGGCATGTCACGGGGACGGGAGGCTGGCTGGCTGACAAATCGCGGTCGGGCTAACAAGTCTTGGCTCTGCCAATCAGCAATCAGGACGTGGAACCCCAAGCCCCGGCGCTGGGGCTGGAGCTGGCGGCAGCTATGTAGCGCGGGGATCGGGGGGATCGGGTCTTTCGCCCGAGCTCCTCCGCCTCGACCACCACTCCGGCTTGACCCCTCCCACCCTAGAGAGAGCACGACAAGCGACAGCCAACACACGCTTGGGCATGTCGCGTCGACTGCCCACGAGGCATGGCGTCGTGACCACCGCCGCCGCCCCTCGAGGGCTGCTGGTCCCCGTCCCGCGTCGCCATCACGTGCCGCAGCCACCGACATTCCGTCCCCTGTCTGGCCTGCCCCCCCCCGTCCAGCCATCCGGCCTCGCCCGCCTCCGCTCCCGCCGCGTGGTCCGGCTCGCCGGCCCCGACGCGGCCCGCTACCTGCAGGGCGCCGTCACCGCCGCCGTGCTCGACCCGGCCACGCAGCGCCGCCGCCGCGACGGCTTCTACGCCGCCTTTTTGAACGCCCAGGGCCGGGTCCGCCAGGACGTGTTCGTGCACCCGGTCCCGGGCCGCGCCGGTGCCGCCGACGACGACGAGTTTCTGATCGACGTCGACGCGGCCGAGGCCCCGAGGCTGGCCGCTCTGATGGAGCGGTACCGGCTCCGGGCCCGGTTCGAGTCGCGCGCGCTGGATGAGGGCGAGGCGGCCGTGTATCAGGCCTGGAACGACCACGGCGCCATCAGCATTGGCCCGGAGAGCGGCGCGGCCGCCACCTTGGCCATGCCCGACCGGCGTGCCCCGGGCCTGGGGTACCGCATCCTCCGCCGCTCCTCGACCGGGGGAGACGCTGACGTCGCCCCCGACTCCGGCCTCGGCCTCGGCCTCCCGCCCGCCACCGAAGACGCGTTCCGGATCCGGCGGTACCTCGCGGGCGTGCCCGAGGGCCAGCTCGAGCTGGTCCCGGACTCGGCCCTTCCGCTCGAGGGGAACCTCGACATCATGGGCGGAGTCGACTTCCGCAAGGGGTGCTACGTCGGCCAGGAGCTGACAATCCGGACCCGCCATCGCGGCGTCGTGCGCAAGCGAGTGCTGCCGTGCGTCGTGGGCTCGGACGACGGCCCCGAGCCGGCCGGTCGCGTCCCGCCGGGGACCAGCATCGGGCGCGCCGCCCAGAGAGGCCGCAGCGCCGGCCGGTGGCTGGCCGGGCTCGGCAACTTGGGGCTGGCGCTGTGTCGGCTTGAAGTCATGACGGACATGGCGCTGCCGGGTGAGTCGGCCGTGTCTGGTGGTGGCGAAGGGGCGGCTGCCGCGAGAGAAAACGAGTGTGTGATGGAGTGGGGGAGCGGAGGCGAGCAGGGGGTGGCGGAGCACAAAGTCAAGGTCAGGGCCTTGGTGCCCGACTGGATGAGGCGGGCAATCCCGGGGGGGGAGTGGTGGGGGGAGGGGGGGCGGCAGTGCGCCCCCCCGTAGAAGGAGTCCCTCCTCCGGCGGCGAAACACAATCGTGTACATGACATGCTATCTCTCGATATACAACTCTCATAGCCGGCCCTGCACCCCCCCCATTGCCCCGCCCTCCATTGCACCGCCCATCGCCCCCTGTAACGCGGCCCCGCCCCCGCCCCCTCCCCACCAGGCCACGCCCACCGCCGCCCGCTCCGCGTCCATCTCCCCGCCGGCCAGCACGTCCCAGAGCCGGGCCCGGGCCGGCTCCCGCAGGGCCGGGTTCCGGATGCCGCTCACGAGCTCGGCCGCCACGGTGAGCCACTCGGCCACCAGGTGCACCGGCAGGAGCGGCAGCGCGTCGATCAGGGAGAGCACCAGCGCACTCTGTTCCGACGCGGGGGAGGCTGCCGCGGCCGCGTCGGCCGGCGCCGGCGCCACGAGGATCTCGGTCGCGGCCTCCAGCGCCCGGAGCCGTACCATCTCCAGCAGGGCCTCGGCCAGGTCCGGGTGCGAGGCCGCCGCCGGCTGCGGCGGCGTCGCAATGGCCACGACCGCGCGCAGGGCCACGCGGAACTGGCGCGGCGACACGCGGCCGGGGAACGCGCCGAACAGCGCCTCGACGTAGCGCGGGATCATGTCGGCGGCAATGCCAGCGTTGTGCGGCACCGACATGGTCGCGAGGATGGCGCTGTGGGCCGCCTCGAAGAGCTCGGTGTCGAGGGCGTATCGGGGAGAAGCCGAGCTAGGCTGCCGGATGGCAGGGAGACATGGCTGGGCCGGCGAGGAGGCGGGCGACAAGTCGAGATAGGCCAGCGCGGGCCGCACGATGAGGGCCTCGCACGCGGCCGGCGCCATCGTGAGCGGGAGATGCTCCACCAGGTTGAGGTAGAACAGATCGAGCGCGCGGTCGACCGGACCGGGTGGAAGCGGCAGCGGCGGCGGCGGCGCGATTTCGCAGAGGAAGGCCTCGCACCGGCCGGGACTCGACGCCAGCGCATCCACGGCCGAGAGGTAGACAAAGATGTATTCCTGGAAGCTGGCGGCACCGCTCCGAGATGAGACGAAGCAGAGATTCCTCAGCGTCCGCAGCGTGTCCGCCGCCACCGAGGCGGCGCCGCCGGCCAGGCGGCCGTCCAGCAGGCACCGGCGCGCAACGGCATGCAGCACCGCCACGACTAAGTACATGAGCCGGCGGAGCAGCTCCCACATGACCGGCGCCGTGATGTCGGGGGTGGGAGCCATGCTGACTGGGGAGTGTGTGACTGGGGGGGGGGATGAGTGAGTAACATGTGACGGGGGAGCATGTAGGGGAATGG
>JAOYNC020042301.1:0-74055 GCA_025802115.2 Bertia moriformis
AGCGGCGGGCAGCGGGCGGCGGCGGCGGGCGGGTTGGGGGGGGCGGGCGCTTGCGGGCTCCCGGCGACACATTCAGCATGCGCTCCCGAGGGATCGACAGCCCGGCAGTCGAGCCAGTAAGACGGCAAGCCGGCAGGCATCTTGGGAGGAGCACCTGCCCCCGGGCCCCATTCGTGCTGACCATGATACGTCTTTTGGCCGGAACGCGGCATCTTCTGCAGAGAAAGACAGCTGTCTCCATTGGCTACCCCGGCCGCGCACTGCGCAGAATACAAGAACCCAAACGGATCATATCGGGCATGATGATGCGCGTCCACTCAGCACCGCAGGGGATTCGTCATCCCAAGTGAAAATCAGCACCACCGCTGCTTCTTCCGCACTCGTGCCAGCCCGGCCAAGCCTCACGGGGGGGCATGCCATGCCCGGCCAGCCGATCGGCGACCAGAAGGATCCAGATGGAATTGCCCGCACGGCTCGGTTCGATCACTGATCGCCCGACCGACTGTCGTCCCCCACGAGCATGCAGCGCCAGCTCAATTCCTCCGCTCGGCCCGAGCTCGGGATTCGGCTTCGGCAGCGCGGCTATGGTCTGAGATGATGGCAGGTTGAAAGCGGCGCCAATACCGGTTTCAAGATGAGCAAGATGATTTCAAAAGACCCAGAGACCCCGCACGACTCCGGCGAGAACGGGTCCACTCGTGATCTGATTTGGCAGGACGGGAACAGTTTGAAGATCCGGGCCCCGCGATGACTGAGCCGCCGGCAGGACGATCCAGTGAGGAAAGGGTGGGTGGGATTCCCACTCCCTTCCATGCGATGGGGTGGTGGCGCTGGGCTGGCCGGACTCGGAGAGTCGCACCAATGCAACGGATTCCCGGCCGCGTCTCCTCATCTCTTGAGGTTAAATACCCCCAGGACGACCCGGGTCTCGTCTCTGGGGATTTCCATCACTAACACCATCACCACCATCACCACCATCATTATCACCACCGCCATCATCACCACCGCCACCGCCACTACCACCACCACCACCAACGCTCCCATAACCTCCACACGCCGGCTCCATCATCGATACCCTTCCCTCTTCCTTGTAGACCACACCATCCGGCACGGTACCGCATATTCCTCTCGCTCTCCTCAGCGCCCAAGCCCCTTTTCCCTCTCTGAGAGAGTGCCGTCCGTCCCAACCTCACGATGAAGGTTCCCAAGGTCGACCTGTTCCCCCACGTCCTCAAGGGATATGCCGACGCCGGCCTGGCTCGGCCCTACTCCATCGTCGCCCACCCGGACCGCGCCCCTGACGTGATCTCGTTCGGTCGACTCAACCAGGCAGTGGACCGAGCCTCCTGGTTCCTGGAAGAGCATCTGGCCGGCGTCAAGACGTTCGCGTACCTGGGCAAGAGCGACACTCGTTACACGGTCTGGATCCTGGCCGCCTCCAAGACGGGCCGGGTCGCTGCCCTGCCGTCGCCCAAGAACACGCCGGCCGCCAACCTGGCCCTGCTTCGCAAGATGAATGCCAGCGCGATCGTGTACGACCCGGACACCGTGGCCGCCGGCACCTTTGATGGCCAGCTTGCTGCGTTCCGGGCCGCGGGCGGAATCCAGATCCTTCCCGGCCTTGGCTGGGACGCGGCCATGGACGAGACCACGGTCGTGCCCGAGTTTCCGTTCACCGCGACGTACGACGAGGCCAAGGATCGCCACTTCATGGCCGCCCACACGTCCGGCACGTCCGGCAACCCCAAGCCCATCTACATGAGCACGGCCTACTTCAAGATCCGACAGCAGTTCGAGCAGCCGCATCCGGAGCGGTTCATGATCGTAAGTGTCGCCAACCGCGAAGAGGGGCACGAGAGCTACGCGTTCAGCACGCTACCGTACAACCACATGGCCGGGGTCTACTGGACCGTCTGGGCGCTCTGCCTCAACTTTGTCCTGGTGGTGCCGCACCCGGACGTGGGCCTGACTGGGGAGACGATCGACCGTATGATCCTGCCCAGCGTCGACTGCTTCTTCACCGTCCCCGTCATTTTGAAGAGCATGATGGAGCACCCCGGCTGCGTCGAGAAGATGGGCCGATTCCGCCACCTGATGACGGGCGCGGCCCCAGTCGAGCCCGCGCTCGGCAATGCTGTCAAGGCCCTGAACCCAGCCTTCCAGTCGATGTACGGCACCACCGAGATGGGGGTGCCCAACCAGATGATCTCGGCCCGCTGGGACGGGTTCAGGCTGCCGGTCTACGACGGCAGCCGATTCGACGAGGTGATGCCGGGCGCATACGAGTACGTGATTACCAGGGCCGACAGGGGGCTGGACTTCTACAGCGTCTTCGACGTGTTCCCGGACCTGGACGAGTTCCGGTCCAAGGACCTGTACCGGCGTGTGGAGGAGCCCGACGGGGATGACGATTCGCAGTCGCGGACGTGGGTCTACATCGGCAGGGCGGACGAGTGGATCGTCATGTCGAACGGGTACAAGTACGACCCGGCCCCGATGCAGCGGGAGCTCATGGGAAAGCGAGAGATCCGCGGCGCCCTGGTCGCCGGCACCGGTCGGTTCGCGCCCTGCCTGCTGGTCGAGTTGGCCGAGCCGGAGCAGCAGAAGTACCAGCTGGGCACGGCGGAGGGCCAGGCTCGCGCCCTCGACGAGGTCGTCTGGCCGATCGTCAAGGAGGCAAACCGGCGCGTCGCCAAGTTCGGCCGGGTGCCCCGCGAGCTCGTCCAGATTGTGCCGGCGGGCCAGACCATGTCGTGGACTCAGAAGGGCACCGTGATGCGGCTCCGCACCGTGGAGCGGTTCCAGGCCGAGATCGACATGCTGTACCGGTCCAACGAGTCGAGCGTGCTGGCCCAGGGCCTGCCCCCGATCCGCGGCGGCCTGCGCGACGGACTGATTCCGGTCCTGCAGGCCATCTACGCGGCCGCACTGGACACGGACAGTCCGCTCGGCCCCGACGAGGACGTGTTCGGCCACGGCACCGATTCGTCCATCATCACGATCGTGCGCGGCCGGGTGCGGGCCGCGCTTCGGGCCCACGGCGGATTCGACGAAAGCCAGCTCCAGCTCATCACCATGCAGACCCTCTTCTCCAGCCAGACGATCCGCCGGCTCGCCGGCGCGCTGGCCGATCTGCTGGATCCCGCTTCTTCCGGGTCCGGGGAGGCGGCCGCCGATCCGGCCCGGGACGTGCGCGACCTCCTGGACGAGTTCCTGCCCCTGGTCGAGCTAGCGCCGCCGGCGCCGGCCCGGCAGTCTTCCGCGAGCCGGCTGGCCGGGCCCCAGACCGTGCTCCTGACCGGCACCACCGGCTCGCTCGGGTCATACCTGCTGGCCGCGTTCCTGGCCCAGCCGCGGTCGCGGGTGGCGCACGTGTACTGCGTGAACCGGGCGGCCGGCCCCGGCACGGACCCGGCCGCGAGGCAGGCGGCCGCGCTGCAGAGCCGAGGCCTCGGCGCCGCCGACCCGGACCGGGTCACGTTCCTCGCGGCCGAGTTCGGGGTTGAGCGGCTCGGCCTCGGCGAGGCGACCTGGTCCCGGCTCGAGAGCGAGGTCACGCTGGTGATCCACAACGCCTGGGCCGTCAACTTTTTGCTCCCGGCCGCCACGTTCCGGCCTCATCTGGCCACGCTGGCCCACCTCCTGGCGCTCTCGCACGCGGCCGCGGCCCCGCTCTTTTTCGTTTCGAGCATCAGCACGGGATTCGGCGATCCGTGGGGAGACGGCACCACGCACGAGGCGGTCCACACCAGACCGCAGCGGCTGCTCAACCAGGGCTACGCCCGGTCCAAGTACGTGGGCGAGCGCATGGTGCAGGCCTTTGCGCGCAGCACCGGCCTCCGGGCCGAGGTGCTGCGGGTCGGCCAGATCGCCGGCCCGCTCGAGGGGGCCGGCATCTGGAACCGGGCCGAGTGGTTCCCGCGCATCGTGGCGAGCTCTCGCCACCTCGGCGCCCTGCCGGACCACCTCGGCGGCCTGAACGCGGTCGACTGGATCCCGGTCGACGTGCTGGCGCGCATCATCTGCGAGGTCGCGGCGGCGCCCGACACGCGGCGCGAGCGCGACGACGTGGTCTACAACCTCACCGGCACCAGCCCGGTGCCGTACCAGACCATGCTGCCGACCCTGCGGGAGGCCCTGGGCGGGGCCGCGATCGAGCTCGTCTCGGCGGCCGACTGGTGCGCCCGGCTGGCGGCCAGCGCACCCGACGGGGCGTCCCCCAGCGGCGACGCCCAGACCAACCCGGGCGTGAAGCTGCTGGAATTCTATCGCGAAAACATGCTGGTCGGGCCCGGGGTGGGGGAGGGCAAGGTTCATCATGAGCGCCTGGTGGGCGCGAGCCAGACGGCCCGGGAGATGGGTCCGATCGGGGCCGAGGAGATCAAGCGGTGGGTGGCGAGGTGGGCTTAAAGATGATTTGAAATTGGGTTTCGAGCCGGAAAGTATGATAGATACAGTAGGGGATTTGAGAATCGGAAGCCAGCGCAGTTCAGTTATAGAACATCTTCAGCGACTCGTTTGTCAGCCAACTGTCTCCGAGTACTGTGAGGGGATCCATACTCACCCTCCCGGCCGATTTTCGGAGCGGAGTTGCCGCGCTCTGCGTCATTCCTCGTAGCTGCTGACAATTATGGCTGAGAATTGAGGCTGACAATACCTTGGCTCTCTGGTCCAACGCGATTGGTACTTAACCCCTCACGCGGCGCCCTCTCCAGAGCAGACAAGAGTTGATCCCCTGCCCCTCCTGCCCAAGGAAAAGAAGAACTAACAACCGGCCCATCCATCCATCCATCTGTCCCAACCGATACAGCGGAGAACATGGCCACATCCGCCGTCAAGACGCTGGTCACTACTGGCACCTCCTCTGGGCTGGTGCGTCCCGTCGCCATCCTCCCTTGCCTCCGCTTCCGCTCCCCTCCCCTCGACGAAGTTGCCTCGTAGCTGACTCGGCCCATCATCAAAGGGCTTGGAGCTCATGCGGCAGATCGCCGGCCAGGCGCAGGCCTGGTCCATCACGATGGGCGTTCGCAACGTCGCCAGCACCGCCGAGGCCCTCGAGCCGATCAAGCCGACCGACCCACAGACATCCTTCTCGACCCTGCCGCTTGACCTGGAGAGCCTCAAGTCCGTCAAGGCGTTCGCGCACGCCACCCTCCGCACGCTCGGCTCCACCCCGCTCGACTACCTCCTGCTGAATGCGGCCCACTTCGCCAGCCGGGACCTGCCGGGTTCGGGGTGGAAGTCGGCGTATGTGGTGAACCACCTGTCGCAGCACTATCTAGTCCATCTCCTGCGGGAGAAGCTGGTGGAATCGCGGACTCGGGTGGTCTTTGTGTCTTCGGGCGCGGTGCGCTCCGTGTCGGACCCGAGTGAGTGCAGATCGGACATGGACCATGCCATATCTGGGAAACCGACCGATGCTGGGAGGCTGGCTGGCTGGCTGGCTGGCTGGACCACGTGCACTAACCTGCTGGGAAAAAATAGCCAAGCTTGACGAGGGTGTCCGGGCCGGGTCCGAGGACGACAGCGTATCGCTCTACGGCCAGACCAAGTTCATCCAGCTCCTGGGCGCGCACTGGTGGCGCCGCCACCTGGCGGGCCAGTGCACCGTCGTCGCGGTCTCGCCGGGGCTGATCCCGGGCACCCGGCTCACGCGCGGAACCGAATACGTGTTCGGTATGGACATGCCAGATGCGAAGCCGATCGACGTCGGGGCCCAGAGCATTTACGCCGCCTTTGTGCGCGACGACCTGCCAGATGACCCGGAGCAGATATTCCTGACGAGCTGGGGCGAGTGGTGGCCCAAGGATGTGTACCAGGCTTCGCTCGACAAGACCTTGCAGGACAAGTGGTGCCCGAGCCGGGAGGAGATTGAGAGAGATGAGGGACTGGCGTGACGTGGATGCAGAGCGCCGCTGTAGTCTTTAGGATTGACTCAACCAAATAAGTACCGAGCGCGGTGCGGGTGACTTGCTCCGGTTCTGGCTGGCCCTCTGCACCACGTCCCTAGACACCCGAGATACCAGCCTGCCTGGCCAGGTGGAAAGGAATGGGATCGAAAAGCTTGAGCAAATTTTCCGAAAAATGGTTATGGGTGATTAACTGATGCTCAGGTCGGCAGAAACCCCCGGCCTGGCGCGGCCGTCAGACGATCTCCTTGAAGCGGACGCCCTGCCGCTCCAAGGCGACCCCGCAGTCCGGAGTGTTATAATGTCGATCCAGAGGCCTCGTAACCGTCCCATGCCGCCGGAGAAGGGGGAAGCGGGAAGCTGGGAATGTGGGGGGGGGAGGAGAAAGAAGAGGGGACAGAGGATACCACGAGGACGCGAGGCCCGGCCCGGGAGGGCGAGACTCAGGCCCTAACCAGCCGGTGCTGCCCCAGCGTGCTCGACGAACATTTCGTATTTCAGGAAACCATTTGCAACGACGACGGAGGTCGCCGCCACCAGGGAGCAAGCACGTAACGCGCATATGTTCAACACGTCACCAGACAATCAGTAGCCAACCAGTCAGCTGGAGAAAAATGTCCGGCGAGGGAACCTACGTGCGGCACAGCGGAGACATGTAGAGGGGGGGAGAACCGAGAACATGCAATGGGGGAATACTGCTTCCATCGAGATAGGAAGACGAGCGTCTATTTAGGGGGCAAATGGAGGAGGCCATTTGATATATCGGATCGAGTCGAACTCAAGTTTCTTGTGGAGTGTGGCTCACAGCCAATGTTTCTCGATTTCCGGTCGCGCGGCCAGGGCGAGAGGGTGTCACCACTGGAACGAAGGCAGATGGGGCAGCAGAACACTCAGGCACTGTCGGCTTGCCGCGTCACAGGCGAGGGCGGGAATTTTTGATTGAATCACTTCCAAGCGCCACACCGCCATAGCGACGAACTTTCGGTCGCGATAGCTTCACATCTGAATGGGCGGATGGTCAGGTAAGAAAAAAAATCTTGGGCAGCGTCAAGCTCGCATGGATGGGGGGATCCGAGATTGACGGGAGCCGCAAGATCTGTCTCAGGAGCGCAGAGCATGGTTTTCGTTTGTTACTCTAATGGATAAGCGGGACGGTGTCGGCGGCAGTTTTGATTTGACTATCGCAGAGCATCATTTTCTTGTCGCGATCGCCCCCTGCTGGAGAAAATGTTGGGGGCGGAAAAGAAGCGTCAATTCGCAAAGCGAAGCGCGGTTGGCCGGTCACGATTGCCTCAAGTTGCATGCACCAAGGACGAGGGACAAAAGGGGGGAAGACGTCTTCCTCACCCCAGGGCATCAAGCCCCAGGAGCAATGAAAACAATGGTCAAAATCAAAAATTCCGACTGCGATGGCCCCGAAGAGCAATCGAGGCAAGGCGACTCCACGATGTGCAATGCAGGCCACCTTACCTGGAAGGGACACTTATTGAGCTGCCCCGCCCCAATCAAGGTAAGTATGAAGAAGAAGAAGAGAAGAAAAAGACCAAAAATTTGAGGGAAGTGGCCGGCCTTAAGTAGGCAAAGGGCGGCGGGCGGTGTAAAAGAGTGATTGCGCATTTTTCTGCCCGTCTTTTCCAGGCGGTCAGAAACCACCCCCAAAAGGGGCGGGTAGATTTTCAGATTTTCATTTTTATTTTGCCATTTTCTGCCACGTGCTTGTGGATCCTCAAACAGAGGGCGGATGTGCCCAGCCTGCCAGCAGGCTGCACAAGCATCCCGTCGGAGTTTTCCCTCGCCAGAACCCCTTTCCCATTTCCCCAGATGGTGTTCTTCTCTCTCGAATACAAGAAGCACCCTGTGTTTTCGGCAGCTGCTTCAGCAGACGGGAAAAGCGCTGGGTCTGGGAAGGACACGCTTATGAAATCATACAGCATACAGAAGGCACGGAGGACACAGGCTGGCCTCGGCTTCCCGGTGCCTCGGGCAAGAAATGAGCAAGGCGTAGCACTGATTTTCAGTATGTCAAACATGGGCTACCACCCATCCTGGAGTCTCCGGGTCTGCGTCCCAGTCCCAGTCGCGGGGCCTCTGAGGTTTGGGCTGGGCCCGGTGGTGCCCCCTTGAGGCCATCATGGGTGCGTTTAACGCCGGGTTTAGTCCAGTCCGGATACCGGCTGGCTCGGAGCTATCTACCAAAAATACATGGACCGTGCCGGTCGGGCGAGAGCGAGCAGGAAGGAAGGCTGCGGTCCAGCAGCTGTGGGACTTGACAGTCGAGGGCTTGCCCCTCGACTGCGCGGCCGAGTTGGAAGGAGGGGGCTGGGCCCCTTGTGGCTGGGGGTAGTCAAAAAAAAGAAGAAAAGAAACAGAAACTCCCAGGCCGGGTCTGCAAGTGGCCGGCTCGGCCAATTTCCAAGGAAGTTTGGGCGGTCTCGATGAAGGCTTCTGGTGTGGAGACTGCCCACCTCCAGACGTCTTCCTCGCTCCCGCCGGGGACATCTCGCCTGCGCAAGACAGTTCCCAGCTGTAGACAATATCACAAGGGTCCAAGAGCTCTTGTCCTCGGGTGCAGCCACGTCCGATCTCCATTCAAGCATTACATTGGCCAGATTCCCGAGTCATCCGCCATGTTGGCCTGCCCTCGTATTTCGGCCTACGCC
The DNA here is from genome assembly GCA_025802115.2 of Bertia moriformis. NCBI lineage: Eukaryota > Fungi > Ascomycota > Sordariomycetes > Coronophorales > Bertiaceae > Bertia > Bertia moriformis. Next base: position 8,570 of record JAOYNC020042301.1, read on the forward strand.
GTTCCGAGGGGGGCGTACCGGTGGCTCTCATAGCTGAGCGGCCGGGGGGTGGGATTCTAGATCTAGCTGGGCAGATCGGAAGACGGGAAAGGCCGCTTGAAAGGTACTCCAGGGCCGCCATCGACAGATCGCTTGCGCGGAGCCTCTCATTCCCAAAATATCACCCAGTAGCAGAAGGCAGCAGCAGCAGAAGGAAAAGGCAGCAGCAGCAACAGCAGCAACAGGCAGTAGTAGCAACAGCAGCAAAAGGCAACAGCAGCAGAAGGCAGCAGCAGCAGACAGGCAGCACAGCAACAAGAGGGCAGCGCCTTCCTCATATCACCAGCTGCTGGCCAGCACCTTCCTCCACAAACAGAACCCCGCCCCCCCCACACCCACCCCGACCTACAGAAAAAGAAGGAGAGCAACTCCTGCCGCCTACTTCTTCTACAGCTGCTCGCGAACCCAACACCCCATTTTGGTCGACCTTTGGAATCGCCTCCTCCCCCTCTCAAACCTGCGTGCGTGCGGAAAGAAAAGACGACGCATTGGTCTGGCGGGCCGCAGCATCTCGACGTGTCACGTGCCACCAATTTATTTACAAGTCCCGCTTGATTGTGCGCTCAAGTGGCCAGAACTCGGCAGGCACCCCAGCAATTGGCCAGAACTCGCCCGGCAGGTCCACGCTGCCGGGGTACCGTGGAATCCACATCCATCAAACAGCCACCACCACCTCCAAACGCCAAACGACGAGCCCGCTCATCAGCCGCCGAGCCCGCCGAGCCCGCCAAACCCGTCAAGTACCACCGCTCGTTAACCTCCTCCCCTCCTCCTAACTCCTCCCCCCTCGCGTCAGTCCTCCAGCGCATGGAACATCATTCTACCTCCTCCTCTCGCGCCCTCTGATACCAGACGCCTTCACCATGGTACCGCTGCCGATCAAGTTTACCGAGCTGCTCCAGCTCTCCGCCACGGGCGTGGAAACCTCGGCAATCGGCTTTAACACCTGCGTACGTCAACACCATCCTCCCCCCACCCCCTCGCCTCCCTTCGCCGCACCTGGCAGCTGACCATCAACCCATCCCATCGGATTTTTCTTCTAGACCCTCGAATCGGACTCGTTCATCTGCATTCGCGAGAAGAAGGGCGGCGAGGCTAGCCAGCATGAAGTCCTCATCATCGATCTCAAGAATGGCAACAGTGTCATGCGTCGGTCCATCAAGGCCGACAGCGCCATCATGCATCCCACCAAACACGTCATCGCCCTCAGGGCCCAGGCTCGGACCCTCCAGATCTTTGATCTTACCGCCAAGCAGAAGCTCAAGTCTGCGCAGATGAACGACGATGTCGTGTTCTGGAAGTGGATCAACGAGACCACCATTGGTCTGGTCACAGAGTCGACCGTGTGGCACTGGGACGTTTTCGATCCGACCCAGGCCTCGCCCGTTGAGCAGTTCAAGCGCAACGCCAACATGAATGTGGGTTTCTTCTCCCGACATGATCCCATCGTGTTCCTCTCCTTGCCCCCCTTGACCACTTCTCTCCGTTGGCCGTGTCAAGATAACAATGATCGGGGCCCCCGTGCTGACCCACACGCCACCCACCTGCAGGGCTGCCAAATCATCAACTACCGAACCATTCCGGATGGCAAGTGGACGGTTCTGGTTGGCATCATGTCCGGTGAGGCCGGCCGGATCGTCGGTCAAATGCAGCTATTCTCCAAAGACCGCGGCATCAGCCAGGCGATCGAGGGCCATGCTGCCGCGTTTGCCACCCTGCGTCTGGCCGACGCCCCCGTGGAGACCAAGGTCTTCACCTTCACGACCCGATCGGCCACCGGCATCGGCAAGCTACACATTGTCGAAATCGACCACCCGGACGGAAACCCCGTCTTCAGCAAAAAGCAGGTCGACGTGTTCTTCCCTCCCGAGGCGGTCAGTGACTTCCCGGTCTCCATGCAGGTCTCGCAAAAGTACGGTATCATCTTCATGGTGACCAAGTTCGGCTTCATCCATCTGTACGATCTCGAGTCGGCCACGTGCATCTTCATGAACCGCATCTCGAGCGAGACCATCTTCACCACCTGCCTCGACTCGGGATCGACCGGCCTGGTGGGCATCAACCGCAAGGGCCAGGTCCTCAACGTCACCGTCGACGAGGCTTCCGTTATACCTTATTTATTACAGAATCCGGCGAACTCTGAGCTGGCCACCAAGATGGCCTCCAGGGCGGCTCTCCCAGGCGCGGACGACCTCTATGCGAGGCAGTTCGAGCAGTTGTACAATGAGGGCAACTTCGACGAGGCCGCCAAGGTCGCCGCGAGCTCGCCTCGCGGCTTCCTCCGCACCGCCGCGACCATCGACATGTTCAAGCGGGCCCCGACCGCACCCGGCAAGATGTCGTGGATCTTGCAGTATTTTGGCCACCTGCTTGACAAGGGTCACCTCACCCCGCACGAGACCATCGAGCTCGCCCATCCGGTGCTCAACCAGAAACGGGGCCACCTGATCAGCAAGTGGGTCGGCGAGGGCAAGCTCGACTGCTCCGAGCAGCTCGGGGACATGGTTCGGCCCCACGACATCATCCTCGCCGGCATCATATACAAGGAGGCCGGAGTGCACCACAAGTTCGTGGCCGCCCTGGCCGACTCCGGAGAGGAGCCTAAGATAGTCCCCTACGCGATCGAGACTGGCTATCGGCCTGACTTCATCGCGCTGATCCAGCACCTGGTGAGACCCCACCAGGACAGGGCTTCGAGGCTTGCAATCAGCTGGGTACAGAGCCAGTTTAGGGATGATGCCGAGGTGGAGCGGATCGTCGACATCTTCCTGGCCCAGGGCATGGTCCAGGACGCAACCGGCCTCCTGCTGGATGCCCTGAAGGAGAACCGGCCCGAGCATGCGCACCTGCAGACCCGCCTGATGGAGATGAACCTGGCCCACGCCCCGCAGGTGGCCGAGGCCATCCTCGGCAACGAAATGTTCTCCCACTTCGACCGGCCCCGGGTGGCGGCCCTCTGCGAGAAGGCCCAGCTGTACCAGCGGGCCCTGAGCCTGCACACCGACCCGGACGCGGTCCGGCGCATCCTCGTCGCCGCCGGCGGCACCGACGCCCTCCCGGCCGACTGGCTGGTCAACTACTTTGCCGGCCTGTCTGTCGAGCAGTCGCTCGACTGCCTGGACGCCATGCTGAAGAACAACATGCGCGCCAGCCTCGAGACCGTCGTCCGGGTCGCCACCAAATACTCGGACCTGCTCGGCCCCACCAGGCTCATCGACATGTTCGAGAAGCACAAGACCTCCGAGGGGCTGTACTACTATCTCGGCAGCATCGTGAACCTGTCCGAGGACCCGGACGTGCTTTTCAAGTACCTCGAAGCCGCCGCCAAGACCGGCCAGGTCGGCGAGGTCGAGCGCATCTGCCGCGACTCGAACCACTACAATCCGGAGAAGGTCAAAAACTTCCTCAAGGAGGCCAAGCTGCCGGACCAGCTGCCGCTGATCATCGTGTGCGACCGCTTCAACTTCGTGCACGATCTCGTCCTGTTCCTGTACCAGAACCAGCAGTTCCAGGCGATCGAGGCGTACGTGCAGCGCATCAACTCGGCCCGGACCCCGGCCGTGATCGGCGCCCTGCTCGACGTCGACTGCGACGAGGCCTTTATCCGCAAGCTGCTGTCGACCGTGACCCCGGTCTCGGTCCCGATCGACGAGCTCGTGAGCGAGGTCGAGACCCGCAACCGGCTCAAGCTGCTACTGCCCTTCCTGGAGGCGTCCCTGAGCGCGGGCAACAACCAACAGGGCCTGTTCAACGCCCTGGCCAAGATCTACATCGACTCGAACAACAACCCAGAGAAGTTCCTGAAGGAGAACGACCAGTACGACTCCCTCGTGGTCGGCAAGTACTGCGAGAAGCGGGACCCGAACCTGGCCCTGATCTCGTACTCGCGGGGCCAGAATGACGTGGAGCTGGTCAACATCACCAACGAGAACTCCATGTACCGCGCCCAGGCCCGGTACCTGCTCGAGCGGGCCGACCGCGACCTCTGGATGTTCGTGCTGAGCGAGAACAACATGCACCGCCGCGCTGTCGTCGACCAGGTCATAGCCACGGCCGTGCCCGAGTCGACCGACCCGGCCAAGGTGTCGGAGGCGGTGGCCGCCTTCCTGGCCGCCGACCTGCCGCTGGAGCTGATCGAGCTCCTGGAGAAGATCGTACTGGAGCCGTCTCCGTTCAGCGAGAACCAGAACCTCCAGAACCTCCTGATGTTCACCGCCGCCAAGGCGGACAAGGGCCGGGTCATGGACTACATCCACCGCCTGGACGGATACGGCGCGGCCGACATCGCGAGCGCCTGCCTCGAGGTCGGCCTCCACGAGGAGGCGTTCGAGATCTACAAGAAGCACGGCGACCGGTCCGCCGCGGTCGACGTCCTGGTCGACCACGTCATCAGCATCGACCGCGCCCAGGCGTTCGCCGAGGAGGTCGATATAGCCGAGGTCTGGAGTAAGGTAGCCAAGGCCCAGCTAGATGGCCTCCGGATTGGCGACGCGATCGACTCCTACATCAAGGCGGCCGACCCGAAGGCCTACCCCGACATGATCGAGACCGCCGCCCGGGCCGGCAAGGACGAGGACCTGGTTCGGTACCTGAAGATGGCCCGCAAGACGCTGCGGGAGCCGGCGGTCGACACGGCCCTGGCCCTGTGCCACGCCCGGCTCGGCCAGCTGCCCGAGCTCGAGGACTTCCTCCGGTCCACCAACGTGGCCAACGTGGAGGAGTCGGGCGACCGGGCCTACGCCGACGGCCTGTTCGACGCCGCCAGGATCCTGTACACCAGCATCTCCAACTGGGCCAAGCTCGCGACCACACTGGTCCACCTTTCCGACTACCAGGCCGCGGTCGAGTGCGCCCGCAAGGCGAACAGCATCAAGGTCTGGCGCGAGGTGCACGAAGCATGCGTGCAGCGGAGCGAGTTCAGGCTCGCCCAGATCTGCGGCCTGAACCTTATCGTGGACGCGGAGCAGCTCCAGGCGCTGGTGCGCCAATACGAGCGCGCCGGCTTCTTCGACGAGCTCATCGGCCTGCTCGAGCAGGGCCTCGGCCTGGAGCGGGCCCACATGGGCATGTTCACCGAGCTGGGCATCGCCCTGTCCCGGTACCGGCCCGAGAAGCTGATGGAGCACCTGAAGCTGTTCTGGAGCCGGACCAACCTGCCCAAGATGATCCGGGCCTGCGAGGAGGCCAACCTATGGCCGGAGCTGGTCTTCTGTTACTACCACTACGACGAGTTCGACAACGCCGCCCTGGCCGTGATCGACCACCCGGAGAATTCGTGGGAGCACCAGCAGTTCAAGGAGATGGTGGTCCGGGTCGCCAACCTGGAGATCTACTACCGCGCGATCCGCTTCTACGTCGAGCAGCACCCGAGCCTGGTCACGGACCTGCTGCAGGCCCTGGCCCCGCGCGTGGATGTCAACCGGATCGTCAAGATGTTCCAGAAGAGCGACGACCTGCCGCTGATCAAACCGTTCCTGCTCAATGTGCAGCCGCAGAACAAGCGGACCGTCAACGACGCGATCAACGATCTGCTCATCGAAGAGGAAGACTACAAGACCCTGCGCGACTCGGTCGAGAACTACGACAACTACGACGCGGTCGAGCTGGCATCGCGCCTGGAGAAGCACGACCTGATCTTCTTCCGGCAGATCGCCGCCAGCATCTACCGGAAGAACAAGCGTTGGGCCAAGTCCATCGCCCTGTCGAAGCAGGACAAGCTGTTCAAGGATGCGATCGAGACGGCGGCCATGTCGGACAAGACGGAAGTGGTGGACGAGCTGCTGCGATACGTGAGTCCCCCCCCCCTGCCGTGAGAAATAGATCACTCGACACTGACCCGTATCATTATCCCAGTTCGTCGACATTGGCAGCCGCGAGTGCTACGTCGGCGTGCTCTACGCCTGCTACGACCTGATCAGCCCCGATCTTGTGCTCGAGCTCTCCTGGCGCCACGACATGCACAACTTCTCCATGCCGTACATGATCAACATGCTCTCGATCCAGACCAGGAAGATAGCCGAGCTCGAGGCCGACAACGAGGCCCGCAAGGCCAAGGAGAAACAGACCGAGCAGGCCGAAGACAACACTCCGATCCTCGGCGGTAGCAGACTGATGATCACGGCCGGACCGACGTCGGCCACGCCCATGGTGCCCCAGTCCACGGGCCTCAGCGGCAGTCACGCGAACGGGTTTGGGGCGCAGCCCACTGGGTTTGGGTACTAGGCGCCGGCCCCTCAATGGGGTTGAGCCCCGTACCAGCTCTTCCAGCTGCCCACCTCGCCGATGACCGGAATCAACATTGGCGCCTACATGCACACGACCATGTCGAGCAGCATCGCGGGAATGAAGAGCTCGGTACTGGCATCGACACAGTCGGTCAGGGGAGAGTGGTGAATGGGAGGGGCCTGGAGCACGCCGGATCACAACAGTGTGGAAGTCGGTGGTGGTGGTTCATGGTTAAGATTAGTGCTATCTCGACCCACCTCGGCTAGGTGTGCGCCCAGTCAGCGACTTCTTCTCCCTTCTCATGTCCCCTCTTGTGTCAACGTGTCATGTGCTGCTTGTGCGACACCTGGCGTTGGCGGACTTTCTCGTCTTAGCTATTTTAGTCCCTAAGTTGGCCTTGTGATGTGATCTTTCAAGAAGCGTTCCGGGCTGATGTCTGTATGTGTACGAATGTTTATATATTTGTCCAGGCCCTGGATATCGACCGGCAGGGCAGCAGGGACGACGATCTATCTCCCTGGGCCCCTGCCACACGATATACCCTGCTGGTCGGAGTGATGATGTCGGTGTATTCATTGAACTGGCCCCCACTCAAGGAGAGCAGCCGCCATGTCAGACAGATAGATGATCCCCCTGGCTCGAGGAGAGCAGCCGTACGCTGAACAGCAGACCCGAAGTGATGGTGGAGAAGGCGTCTCTGGGGCTTCAACCCCTGAGTAGGTGTGAAAATTGACTTGTCTACCTATTTACAAATAAGGGGATCACCCGATTCTTTATACAATTTTCGTGGCAACCCAACGTCATTGCAGACGTCATTTGCGAGATCATCGGGACGTCATCTCCGAGGGATTATCCCGAGTCTGGCCGAAGTGGCGATCGCCTGCTCCATCCGTGACATCAGGCTGCACGGGACCGCATTCCGCTGATCCCGGGGAGACCGGGATGCCCCGGCCCGCATCTCGGGGCGCGACACCCGAGGAGACAGCAGGCTCAAGGGCGGTATACTACAGCACGGCGCGCTCAAGGAAAGCATACTCATGGACAGCAGACACTATATATGTAAAATAAACCTGCTGAGCAAACTAACCGGCGCCCAGTCACCCGTGGTAATAGTTGACCGCCAAATTCGACTATCTTCTATTGCTACTCCCGATACGCCACTCGAGGATACCGATCTTGGCCAAGCATAACCAGCCGATCCGGTCCCCGGCCCTCGGCACCCGCTATCATGTCCATATCTTGTCCTGCTTGGGCTTGGCATCGTTCACCCGCAGCCACTCGCCGTTGAACGCGTTAATCAGCCAGTTGGCGAGCTCTGTAGAGGGGGAGGGGGCGTGTCGGTCAGCGCCACATGGACTTTTCAACACTGGATAGGGAAATCAGACCGGCAGCAGCAGCAGCAGCAACAACAACGGGTATAACGACAACAACACTTACTATCATACACCATCGCGTTGGCGTTGTGCAGGTAGATGCCGTGGTTGCTGTCCGGGAACACGTGCACGTCATAGTTCTCCACCCCCGCGAGGTCGAGCCGGTCCAGCAGGGCGAGCGAGTTCTGGAAGTGGACGTTGTCGTCGCCGGTGCCGTGCACGAGCAGGAACCGGCGGCTCATCCCGAGCGCGGACGCGTTCGTGACCGCGGCCTCGTAGTACCCGGTCGGGTTGTCCTGCGGCGTGCCCATGTACCGCTCCGTGTAGACCGAGTCGTAGAAGCGCCAGTCGGTGACGGGCGCGACCGCCATCCCATACGAGAACGTGCTGCCGGCGTCGAGCTCGAGAGTCTTGAGGGTGGTGAACCCGCCGAAGGACCACCCCCAGATCGCGAGCCGGTCCGGGTCCACGTACGGGAGGGAGGCCCAGCGCCGGCCGGCCGCGATCTGGTCCGCGGCCTCGTGTCGGCCCAGATGACCGCGGACCACCACCCGGTTGCGGCGCCCGATCAGGCCGGTGCCGCGCCCGTCCACGGTGACGACCAGATACCCGAGCGCGGAAGCGACGTACGACTGGAACGTGACGGCGAAGCGCTTATCGACCGACTGGGAGCCCGGGCCCGAGTACTGGAAGAACAGGACGGGATAGCGCCGGGCCGGGTTGAAGTCGGCCGGCCGCTGTTCGAGATAGTTGAGCTCGACACCGGGCTCGACCTCGAACGTGCCGTAGCGCAGCTCCGGCAGCGCGTGCTTGGCGGCGCGGCCCCGTAGCTGGCTGTTGCGTTCGATTGTGAGGCTGAATGGGGGAGGGGAGGGTGAGGGCGACGGCGACGGCGACGGCGGCGCGGGCGAGGGCGAGGGCGAAGGTGAGGAGCCGGAAGGGGAGCCAGAGGACGAGCCGGAGCCGGAGCCGGAGGAGGACGCAGAGAGGGAGAAAGAGCTGCTCATCACCATCTGCCACGGGATGCCGGGCCCCTGGTACGTCAGTAGCGCGTAGCCAGCGCTAGAAGAGAACCCGACGTCGTAGTAGCCCTCGGCCGACGTGTTTGTGAAAGGGCGCAAGTCGGACCCGTCCAGCCGGACGCTGTAGACGTGGCGCTGGACCGGGGACTCGCGCGTGCCGACGAAGTACACTCGGTTATTGGACAGGTCGACGGCCGAGGGCGCGTCGACCACCTCCCACGGGCCAGAGGTGAGCATCGCCGCCGGCTCAGACGCGCCCAGGGGCGCGAAGTAGGCAAGGTGGTCGCCATCATCGGCGATGATCGTGTCGACGTAGCCATCGTGGGGGCGGCCGTTGGACGGGTCGGCCGGCACGAATGCGGTCTGATGCGAGATCTCGAGCCAGCCGCCATCGAGCCGGGCCGCGTCGACGGTGCGGACCGTCCGGCTGGACCGCGAGGCCACATCGACGAGGCCGATGCGCAGCAGGTTACTGACCCGGTTGGTCTCCTTGACCAGGACTTGGCCATCCCCGGCCCAGAGCACGTTGGTGATGAGCCGGTCCTCATCAGGGAGCCGGTCGCGGTCGTGAGTGATGCCGAAGACCTCGGCCCGCTCCACGTCGTAGAAGCGGAGGTCCACGACCGGGTTGGCGGACCCGGCCTTGGGATACTTGAGCTTGAGAAGATCCGGATAGGCCTCCTGCCCGGCCGGCGCCGGCCCCCCGCTCGGCCTCGACACGAAGAACTGGAGCGGGAATTCGGCGACGGCGGTCTCGTTGGTGCGGAGGAAGGCGACGTGGCGCCCGTCGGCGGACCACCACGTCGCGCTGTTGGCGCCAAACACCTCCTCTTCGTACACCCAGTCGGGCACGCCGTAGAAGAGAACGGGCCCACCGTCGGCCGTGATCTGGTGAACCGGCCCGTCCGCGGAGGACGACGACGACATGACCCGGCGCAGGAACAGGTTGTTGTCGCGCGTGTAGACGATCGCGTCGCTGCGGGGCGACCACGACGCGAGCTGGACCCGGGCTCCGGCATCGGCCGGGTCCAGCGGTTCGGCATCCTGGGTGGCCACGTCAAAGATCCAGTAGACGGCCGTGAAGGAGTGGCGCCAGTTCTGCTCCTCGTCGGTGGCGATCAGGACCTTGGTGTGGTCTGGCGAGGGCCACGCCCGATCCGGCCTCATGGTCCGACCATCGTATGTGAACTGCCGGGCCTTGATGAGAGTCTTGCCCTTCTTCTCACTCTGGGCCGCTGCCGCTGTCATTTTCTTGCTTCCGTCCGTCATCGTGGTCACATCTTCGACGACGAGGTAGTCTTTGCCGGCCATGTCGCGGCTGAGCAGCAGCCCGTCCTCGCGGTTGGGGCCGGCGATCCAGCTGATCTCCTGAAACTTGGGCGACCAGAACCCGCTCCGGAGCTCCTCGAGGGTCACAGCCGGGCTGGAGGGCCCGCCTGAGAGGAGCGCATCGAGAGGGTTCGTGGCCGAGTCCAACAGGTCCCCGCCACCACCACCGCGAGACGGATTGCTCGTGGCTAGGAGCACGACAAGGGAGATAAGCCAGGCGCCGATAAGGAGGCCTAACAATATGTAGGCCACCTGGCGGAAGCGCCGATCCGCCGGCCGGGGGGGGCTGCCGACCCTGCCGCTCTCCTCCGGCCTGGACCGAGGCAGGAACGCGCCCGTCTCCAGGTCGGAGGGCTGGATAAGTTCGAGGTCGACATCGCCTCCGCGGGAGGGGGGGAGGGAGGGTGAGCTGCCGGGCCGCTTCTCGGACCGGGCCGCCAGCTCGGCGAGCCGGTCGAATACATAGCTAGTCGTCGAGGCGGAGGAGGCGGCGGAGGCGGAGGAGGCAGATGATGACGGGCGCTGTCCCGGAGGCGGGTCTGCCGCTGTTTCCATTTGGGAGGGCCCGGGGTGGTTGGCGCTAATGTCGCTGGAAGGGGGTATTCAGCACCAGTGCTGTCGCGTAACAACGGCGACGGAAGAGCGCGTGGGTGACTAATCCCGCCGAGGCAGGCCGACGCGAACCTGGACTCGGTTGGACCTGGACTCGGGCTTGGGTGTAGAGGCTCAAGATATGATCCGGGGGTCTACGAAGACAAGTGACCTCGGGACAATGAGGGCGGGTAGGACAGGCAGGAGTGCCGAGGATTCAGTCATTCGTTTGTTAGTTACTCTACAGCTGCGGGATCGAGGAGAAATAGCCAGGAGTCACCCGAGACGGTGCGACTTTTCCTTCTCCGTCTGGGGGCTGATGCCCCGTCCAGCATTCATCCATCTGGGGCCAATCATAGGACGCGATCCAGCCGCCGGGAAGCCGGCTTGCGGACACGGACTCAGCAGCCTGTGAGGGCCAGAATGTGTGGCCGGTCTTTGCGGTCCTTCCGCATGGCGGGAAGCAGAGCACCGCACCCAGGACCGGTCGCTATCTTCTTCTCCGTTCTAGCCCGGAGGCTATGGATCGTGGAATCTGTCTGCATCACGCCGAGGCGTGAGAGCCAGAATCTCGCATCGCACCTTGCGGGGATTTGAACGTTGGATTTGCGTTGTTCATATTTTGTGGACGGGAAAGTTGGCGGCCGCCGCAGTGAGACTTTTTCACTTTTATTTTGCCGAGTGGGGCCCGGGGCTGCTATTACGTAATCTAGACTGGCACGTGATGCCCCCATCACCCCCCACCACCCCTCGGTCTAAAGTAAGTCCTTCATGGACCTTTCCAGCACACTGCCTGGTTGCTCTCCTGTCATGGCGTCCATAACATTACGGCATCTACAGCTTTTTGGTCGGTGTGGCACCACGTCCTTGCGGCCCTCTCCGGCTCCGATTCTCCCCTGGCCATGGCCTAGCCCCTGGCGGCCGCTTTTCACAGTATCACGACCAATACCACTAACACCACCACCACCGCCACCGCCATCACCACCACCTCTACTCACGCAGTGGCACCGCCGCCGCCGCGATGCGTACCCATATCCCACCGGACGAGCCCGAGGGTTCCACACCACCGCGCCCCGAGGGCGAGATCACTACTTCGATACTCTCAAGTTCGTTCAGCAGCTCCAGCGCGAGGGCTTTACGGAGGAACAGTCGGTCGCCATGATGAAGGTCCTCAACGACGTGATTGAGGAGAGGTGGGTAGAACGTCGGGCTCGCACCCGCCTCCTTCCCCTTTCTCTCCCCTTCCCCTCTTCCCCCCTCCCCCTCTGGCTGACTCGGCTGACTCATCTCTCTCCAGCATCCAGAACCTCACCCGCACCATGGTCCTGCGGGAGGACTCGGCCCGGACCACGTACACCCAAAAGGTCGACTTCGCCAAGCTCCGGTCCGAGCTCCTCTCCGCCGACAGCACCGAGTCGGACACGACCCGGGCCACGCACGGCCGGCTGGCCAACGACATTGCCAAGCTCAGCAGCCGGCTCCGAGACGAGATCGGCCGCACCCAGGCCAGCGTCCGACTCGACCTGAACCTGGAGAAGGGTCGGATCCGGGAGGAGGCAGCGACGCAGGAGCTCAAGATCAAGGAGACCGAGACCAAGATTGAGCAGGAGGTGGCCGCGCTTCGCGAGAAGCTGGATCAGGTCAAGTTCCAGACCCTGCAGTGGTTGATTGGCGTGTGCACCGGCTTTGCCGCCTTGATGCTGGGTGCCTGGAGGCTGCTGATGTAGGGGGTGCCCCAGGAGGAAGGATGTCCGGGAGGAGGGATGCCCGGGAAGAGAGGGAGTGACATCTATTTGGGGCTCTGCATTGGCACATTCAGGCACGAGAATACAACCAAACCATACTGTATCTAATTGGCCTTTTTTGGATGGGAGAATGGGCTGCGGAGCCAACACAGTCTGCTTCTCGTCCCCAGCTGTTTTGTTGCCGGCCACCTTGGCCATCTGGACTGGTCTCGAGTGCTGGTGGCCCTATGGTGCTGGGACTGAATGCGGTACCCGACTCATTCCGCCCGCTCATCTTTGTCGTGCCTATTATTCTAAATCTTTATCCTATTTGCCCTTGAAGCAATTTTATCCGAATCCCTCCTGATTTTTCACCGCGAGAGCCTTGTCCAATTCTGGCCAGGGCGTATCAGAAGACAGATGGTGGCCGGATCGGTATCCTCGCGGCCTGATCCTGGCCCTGCACAGCCCAACATGCACCCCCTCGCTTACATACCGGTCATGGGCCGGCCGAATCCAGAGAGATCTGGGCCAAACAACATATCTTCGGAGCAAGAGAACACGGTCACTCTTCTCAGCCAGTGCCCCCACCGTCGCCGCAAGCCTTTCTTCCAGCCTGCTCTGCTGACTCGGCCAGAAACGAAGGATCGGACCGCGCGCCTACGGACCCGCGCTCCACCAGAAGAGTGGCAGTGCAGTGCAATGTAAGCTATGGCAGGAAGCATGAGAATACCGGTGTGAGTCAACAGCAAAAGGGGGCATTATGATCAATTTTCTCCATCTGATTACGGGCCGTGTCCCTCCCTGGTCCACCCCTCAGTCTCGCCGCCGTGTGAGAGCAGAAAGCGGTGCCCCAGCAGCCATCATCCGTCATGTCGCGCAGGCTGGTGACAGTCAGGCGCGTCGCCGCACTCGGCCCGATCGCCGGCGCCGACCGGGTCCAGCTCGCCACCGTGGACGGGTGGACAACGGTGGTGTCTGTGTCCGAGTTTGCGGCCCCGGGCGAGCGCGGCCTATACTTCGAGATCGACTCGTTCCTGCCGGCCACGGACCCGCGGTGGTCCCACCTGGCTGCGTCCTTCACCATCCACGACGGCGCCAAGGGCTTCCGCGTCAGGACGGCCAGAATCCGCGGCCAGTTGAGCCAGGGCCTCCTCATGCCGCTGGCCCTATTCCCCGAGGTGGCCGGCGCGGTCGAGAGGCTGGAGGCGGCGCTCGGTCCCGAGGCGGCCGAGGCAAGCCTGGCGGCCGACGTGAGCTTCGAGCATGTGCTCGGGGTGACAAAGTGCGACGTGGCCGGGGCCGAGACGGAGAAGAAGCTGGGGCCCGGACTCCTCGGCCCGATTCCGGCCTTTATCCCCAAGACCGGCCAGCAGAGGATCCAGAACATGTCGGCCAGCACCCTCGACAGTCTTCGGGACGCCGTCTTCCAGGAAACCATCAAACTGGATGGGACCTCGATGACGGTCTACTTTGTTCCAGCCGACAACGACAATAACGACGACGACCACCACCACCACCGCCACCCTGCCCACCTGCCGCAGCTCACGACCGAAGCTCCTCTGGTCAACCAGCAGAAACAGCAGCAGCCCACGGCCGAGGCTCCTCCGGTCGACCAGCAGCAGCAGCAGCAGCAGGACCGCGGCCGCTTCGGCGTGTGCTCACGCAACTGCGACCTGGCCGACCGTGCCGGCAGCCTGTACTGGGAGACGGCAAGGCGACTGGGCCTCCCCGCCGCCCTCGCGAGGCTGGGCCGCAGCGTGGCCCTGCAGGGCGAGCTATGCGGCTCGACCATCCAGCAGAACCGCGACGGCTTCCCGCCTGGCCACCACGACTTCTTCCTCTTCGCGGTGTATGACATTGATCTGGCCGAGTACGTCGACGCGCGGGAGGTGGAGCAGGAATGGGCACCCCGGCTCGGGGTGCGACATGTGCCCGTGAACGGCTACGTCCGGCTGGGGGACGTTGAGGGCGCCACTCTGGACGGGTTCCTACGCCGGGCGGACGGGATCGGGATCAACGGTCGCAAGAGGGAGGGGGTCGTGTATAAGCAGGTGGGCGGCCGTGGTTGTCGGACCAGCTTCAAGGTCATCTCGAACTCATACTTGTTGAAACACGGGGAGTGATAGTGCAGGCCGGGCGTTGAAAGAGCCCACGCACGCGGCCGCAGCGCAGTCTCGGTTACTCCACCTGAGGGATGGTTCCATGTCGATTTACGATGAGCTGTTTTCTCACTCGACAAGGTACACGGCAGGGCACGCGTGGCAGGACTGGATGTTTATCCGGTCGGATTACCGCTGCGTGGTGGCAGCGATATATGACGGTATTTGGATCCTCTGCGCGGAACCATGGTTGTATATAAAAAATCCTGGCGATGGCCGTCCAAGTCGGACGAGGCTACCTGGATCGCGGACAGTAAGAAATTTATTGATTGATTGATCTACATGCTGGATCGGGTTGTAGAGTATCGCTCCTCAGATCACGCTCCTTGGGAAACATGCTGCCCAGTCCATGTCCGCCGCTGCCTCGGCGCTGCGAGAGCATCACCAGGGAGCCGGCAAGACCGGCCACCGCCATAACCATCCCAGATTTATAGCCGGCAGAGCGCAGCTTGAACCAAGTCCTTATCCGATCTAACTATCATCCTAAGGATACGAAATACTCGCGCTAACTTAAACATAATAGTATCCTTATCCTTCCGACACTCACAATAATACCGCCTCGACAGGAGGGGGGGCAGGAAGGGGAACTCGGCCGCCACGGGAAGACCTGTGGGACTTGGCGAGAGTATCCCCCTTCCCATTTCTCCCCCCCTATAGCTCTATTCATCACCGTGTCGAGGAAAAAGAAACCCCATTCCCGCCTAACCTCGGTCAGCTGAGTTGAACAAGGAATTACCCAATGCTATAGAGTGCCTCTCGAGTTTAGGCAGGCCGACGGGACAGGCTGCCAGCTCTGGATCTTGGGCCAGCCTGGTCGCGCCTTCCTCGCTGATTCCCCAGAGGATCCCCCTTCATTCCCCAGCAAGGGGAAGAAGGTAGATAATAGCCGAGGATCGGAAAGAGGAGCAATAACAACTAGAACTCGAATAGCCTAGTGGTCTACTGTCCACTTCGCTGATTGCAAGGTCTTGAGTTCGACTCCCGATGATGACACACTTTATCTGCAGCTGCAAGCACTCTAACAAAGTGTTGGGTGATGAAAAAACAGTATGGGGCGGTTTTTTTCCCGACCTTGGGAGCGAGGTGGTCGGCTTTTTATATTTGGATTTTTCTTCTTTTTTTTTCACTTTTGCTATCTCTGGGTGGCTGGGTCGCACAATCCCGGCCTTTTTTCGCCTTTTTTTCGAGTCTGATCTCGTGTCATAGCTCAGGTTACGAAAGACAGCCCGAAATGACTCGGCGCTTTGACGATACTGACGCGCCTGGCAGGTGTGACGCGCCTCACAGGGATCTGGGCCCGCTCCGGGCCCAGACCGAGATCTATTCCGTTGCTCCGTGGGCAGAAGCAGGGAAAACATGCTGATCGCAGGATCAGTGGCCTGATCAGCTTAATGTGGAGCGAGATGGGCGATCGTGCTGTTATCACAGAAGTAGATCAGGGTTTCCCGCGTCAGTGAGGTCATCAACGCGCGCTCAGCAGATGACGTATCAGAAGCTCCCGTCGAGCATAAATAGGATGGGATCTCCCCCAGAAATAGGGAGAAAGCAGATCAATACAAGATACAATCTCAAGCTGATAAAGGCGCTCTGAGCGCCATAGATACTCCTTGTCGCCACCAGCCAGAGCATCTCACCACCACCGCCACCGGAAACGTGCCATAATCCCCACCCAGCCCCTAACCCCCTCACACCACTACTGAAACCATGTCTGGCTCCAACCCCCCATCCCAGGGCCCCTACAAATAGGCCCCCCCCGAGGGAGTAATCGCCTCCTAGGGCCCCTCGCGTCGTGCACCATGTGTGCGTGTAACCAGTTCGTACCGGCGCTCGGATACGCGGGGGCCTGTCCCGCAGTCCTCCTCCTCTTCGTCTTCGGGTCCGACGAAGATTCAAGGTAGGTAGGGGGAGGGGGGGCTGTTGTTCCAAATTGATTCCCTCGTTTTCATTTTCCTTCACTCTGTGGGATGGTACGGGAGAGAGGGTGCTGATGCAGGTGGCAGCCAGATATGGGCAAGAGATGAGGCCTGATTTCGCACTGATGGGGAGCTGGAGATAGATGGGGTATGGGTTTCGGATCGTGCGGGATAACAGAGGCGGTAGGCGGCCGGAGGGGGGAGGGGAACGAGAGCTGGTGCAGAGGCCAGACGAGATCGGACATGGCTATGATTCTGCCCCCGCAGCGAAGATGAAGTTAGAGTGGATGGATAGACACGGTGGTTTCGGGAGGGAGCCTCACTGACTCATTAACACCCCCCAGGGACGAACCACCAGCCTCCAGCTGCATACCCAGACATCACCCAGAACCCACCCTGCGGACCGAGACGTGACCTTAAGCTACCTTGACCGGATTTCTCTTAACCTGCCATCATTCTCGCAAGAACGGGATAGGACGGCTCGAGAGCAGGCCCCAGTGTCGATACACTCCCCCGGTGCGTATCCGCCCCATTTCATTCCCGTCGGCTATCGTTCAGTCTCCGATCTCCCCCCTACGTTGGCAGGCCAGTGCTTCAGGAGCAGACAGAAAGTCATGATAGCGGACTCGGGGGTGTGCGGCCATTTCCCGGAAACTGGTCGACCGGCCGGAGGAAATGATCGGAATAACGAAATATTGGAATCCGACGACGAGACGCCGCGGCCCATCCAACCGGCTTTACTGTCTCTCTTATGCTTTGACAGATCGGAGCGGCGGTCCGACGGTCTGGCGCCACGACCTCGGAGTTCATGATGGCTCCTGACCGAGGCGTCCTCGGGTGATTCAGACCACCAGTGGCTGTCTTTCCCATCCACGGTTGGGCCATGGATTGATCAGCTCCGCCAACTCCGGACTGGCGTGGGCCTCTACCGCTCTCAGGCTCCAACCCTCTCCGTGCAGTCGAGCGGTAATTGTTCGCGAAACTTTCATTCCCAAGTGGGACCGCTGGGGATCGCTGCGTGTGCTAGTTCAGAGGGTCCTGGCCAGATACCTACTCTACTTGCTGCTCGGCTCCCTCCCTTCTCCTCACTCGCGTTTCCATCAAGCCCCGGCGTCGGTCGGCGACGCCAGCCGCAATCTCCCAGCCTTCTCTCTGCTGAGTGGGGTACGAGTCACCCGGCTGGGTCGCCGCCACACAGGTGGCTGCATCACCGACACGGCTGCCGGATCTTCTCCGACATCAAACCGGGACCCGGCCAGGCGAGTAATTGCATGGCAACTATGCCGTGTCTCTCGCGCGTCTGCTGGTGAGAAAGTGAGAAGGGGCCAGCCAGCGCACGTCCCTGCCGCTTGTAGACCGCCACCTGGCGCCAGAGAGCTCGAGCGTAGCTGGCGTGAGGGGTATGAGGGGGGCGCACGGCCCCCCTCGGACGCACGGAAGAGAAGGGGCGAGTGAGTATCCGTTGGCTCGTCCGGGTTATTGTCTTCAATCTCACTCTCTTCCTCCCTCGTTCCCTGATCCTCAGAGTGCTCGAGAAAGCTATCGCCGCTCGAGACAGCCATTGCAGAACTTGCTGTCCGGCACAGCAGCGCAGCCCCCCCCCCCCCCGCAGTCTGGATCGGAGCCATCGTCTCCATGTCGATGCCGACGTTTTCCTCCGCCCAATCTGGCGACGCCGCTTCGGCTACGCCGAGTTCGGCCGAGATTGACTACTATGGAGATCAGTGGGCCCTTACCCCGGAGAACGACCCGGACTACACGTTCGACGAAAACTACACGGGGCTTCCCGTCTCGTGGCCATCCGACAGGGAGCTTCCCGCCGAGGGTTCGCCTGCCTTCGGTGGTCGCGAGTTCTCCGCCGGCCATCCAGTCGGTAGTCACAAGCAAGAGGATAACGGCGGCGGCCCGGTCTCGACGGCGGGCCGCACAGGCCCGCCACCGGTCAAGATCGAGGAGCAAATGTTCAGGATAGTCAACCAGCGGACCTACCACTCCAAGCTCGACATGCTGCAGTACTGGTGAGTTGAGACGGAGCTGTCCCGGTGCGAGACCGAATCCTGCCAGATCCCGCCCGGTCCTGCCCGATATTGCCCGACCCTGCCCGACCCTGCCGATTCTGACTGATGCTGACCGGTGATGTAGGGCCCCAAATGACAACATGCACAAGTTAAGCCTGGACCTGATGTGAGCCAGACCGAGCCGGACAGTTCCGGGGCCGGACCGCTCTCATCCGCACATTTCTCCGCCGCCATATGCTGACCGGTATATCAGGCATGAGGCCTTCACCATGGCCATGGACGGGAAACTCTACCTGGCCCCCCCCAACTACAAGGGAACCACCGCTCCCGTGGTACGTCCCCGGTAGGAGAGGCATCACTGGAGGGACCCATCTGACTGTCGCGACAGAAAGTACTGGACATGGGGACCGGCTCCGGTATCTGGGCCAGGTACAGCTCTCCTCGCGCTCCCCGTGTTTCCCGCGGTCCCCGGCGGAAGGAAAGTGGCAATAATAACTTGTCTGCAGCTACTTCGCGCGGGAACATCCCCTCGTCAAGGTGCTGGCCATGGACATCTCGCCCACGTGGGGGCGGCCGAGTCTGACCCAGGCCAACCTTCGTTTGTAAGAGGACGCTCGCGCTGGTGAAACTCGGCTGATGGCCGGGTGAAATACACCTGGCCCGATCTGACTGACAACGTCTGACCTACGCGGCCAGTGGAGTGCAGGACTGCAACAAGCGGTGGCATGTCCGGGACGAATTTGTGGACTACGTGCACATGCGCGGTCTGGTCGGCGGGATCCGTGACTGGGACTATGCGCTCGCCGAGGCGTTCCGATGTCTCCGGCCGGGCGGCTGGGTCGAGACTTGCGAGACAGACGGCATATTCGAGGCGGACGACGGCACCCTGCCGAAGGACTCGGCCCTTGCCAAATGGGGCCGCATCCTGATCCGGGCCGCCAGCATATCGGGATCGCACGCCTCCTTCACCGTGGTGCGGGATCGTCTACAGCATCGAGGGCTGAAGGCAGCCGGGTTCATAAACATCTGTGAGAAACACAACAAGGTGAGAGAAGTCGGAAAACGGAACGAAGGCCGGAATGAGGGACGGATCGCCGGCTGACGTCAAGGGGGCGATACTTTCAAGCTGCCTATTGGGACCTGGCCCCCGTGCCGCAAGAGTGCCATCGTTGGGGGACTGGTCAAGACCGCGATCGTGGACGACACCGAGGGCTACATCAACCACTCGGCCGACATGATCGGCTGGAGCCCCGGCCAGATCAAGGCGTACGCGGATCGCGTGAAGCAGGAGATCAATTCTCGCAATATCCACGCCTATATGCGGCAGTGCACCGCATGGGCCCAGAAGCCGCCCGTAGACTGACTGGCAGACGGGCAGCCGATTCGGGAGATGGGGGTTAGGGCATGTTGGCCACGTTGGTCTTTGGAATCGGTCGGGGGGCGCATTGCCAGCGCGAGTTTGGCTGGTGGCTATGCCAGCTCACAGTAGTTGGAGAGGCGGCAGCGACCGCTTATGAGGTTGAACTTCCATTGCAGCCGAGTTAGTTGGTTACTTTGAACAGCTCATATCAAGCTCAGCATCAGAGTAGTAGTGGTGCTTAATTTGCAACCTGGCAGGAATTTTTTTATTCGCAGTCAGCAACCTCCCGTCCGCATGATCGGGCTCCGAGCGGATTGGTGGAAATTTATGCTGCTCGCTCAGCTAATAAGCCAGCCAGCCGGCCGGCCAGGATGCCCCGCACTTTTATCGATGGCTGCTGATGCGGGGGAGCGGGACCACCATCACCACCACCAACATTTAATCTCATCCTCCGCCATGCCGGCGTCCCTCATCCTAGATCCAGTACCTCCTCCAGCATGACGTCCCCGCCTCAGCAGCAGCAGCCGATCACGACGGCCATCCCGAGCCCGACTCTGTCGCTCAACTTCGCCGACCCGGTCCAGTCTCCCGTTTCCAGCTCGGCCGGCGCGCCGCCGCCCAGGGCCTCGGCGGCCGCCGGCACCCCCCCTGCCAGCCGGGAGCCGTATCCGAGGACCCCGTCGTCGCTGCGCGATGTGTGCCTGGGGCTGAGGGACCGGGTCCAGGCTTTCGTGGACAATCCGGACCCGTCGTCGGCGGACCCGACCGTCGTGGCGGCCAGGAAGCAGGTCAGGGTGTCGATGGAGGTGATTGGGGAGGCGCTGACCCGATACGGGTGAGCAATTCCGGCGTTATGTTTTCGGTTTTCTCTGTTTCTATTCTCTTTTAAATTTTATCCTCTGATTTTTTATCTCTGATTTTTCTTCTGTTTCTTCTCTGTTTTTTCTTCAGTGTTTTTTCTGTTGTTTTGTATCCATGCCCTCTCGGCCGGGCGGTGCCGTGTATGCGCATGGGAGGCGCGCCAGTCGGCTGCTGATCAACTTCGCTGTCGCACCAGGCCGGATCATCTCGCCATCTCGTACAATGGCGGCAAGGACTGCCTCGTCCTCCTTGTCCTCATCCTGGCCTCCCTTCCCGGCTGGGAGTCGGCGCTCGCCGACCGGACGGCCACGCCGTTCCCGTCCACGCTACAGGCCCTCTACATGATCTCGCCCAGCCCCTTCCTCGAGGTGCAGTCCTTCGTCGCCGGGTCGGCCCACACGTACCACCTGGACCTGGCCCGCTACTCGTCCTCGTCGGGCAGCATGCGGTCCGCGCTGGCCGAGTTCCTCGAGGAGCGGCCCAAGGTGAGGGCCGTGTTCGTGGGCACGCGCCGGACCGACCCGTTCGCCGCCCTGCTCAGGCACTTTGACCCGACCGACGAGGGGTGGCCGCCGTGCATGCGCGTCCACCCCGTCATCGACTGGCACTACGCCGAGATCTGGGCGGTAGGCTTGATGGCCCCTGTCGGGAAGAGATGCGGCGTCGGCGGACGGGCTTGCTTGCTCGCAGTCAGGCCGGCTGGCTGACTGCCGTCTGTTCCGCATAGTTCATCCGATCGCTCGACATTCCCTTCTGCAAGCTCTATGATGCGGTAAGACGGCGGCGGGGTTCCGGGCGTTGAGGGAGAAAACAAGACCGAACGGCTGACTGTCTCGCCCGCCCCCGCAGGGCTACACCTCCCTCGGCGGCATGGATGACACGCGGCCAAACCCGGCCCTTGCCGTGGCCGGGGCCGGGTCCGAATTCAAGCCGGCGTACGAGCTGACGCAGGCGGACGAGAGGGAGCGGCTGGGCCGGGACCAGAAGGGCCCCATCACTCCAGCGCCGCCGTAGCCTCCTCCTCGTGGTGCGAGCCCCCTCTCCCCCTACTCTCGGGGGAGTGGGAGAGTGCGGGGGACAGGAGGGGGATGAGTAGGAGATGAGGAGGGGGATAGTGGGAGATGAGGAGGGGGTTAGTGGGAGAGGAGAGAGGACGGGCAGGGGCGGCGACGGCGTTGGAGGTACGGGGGAGAGGGGACAGACGGTACGGGGAGAAGAGAAGACGAGACGGGGTTTGCATACAACAAGATAAACGGGGCAGGTATAGAGGAACGCTCGGTCGGTCAGCAAGCAGGTCGTATTTGTACTGCCATAAATACACGTATACATAGAGGGGGGAGCACGGGCCAGGTCTGGAGAAGACCGGAAGAGCTACGTGGTTGGCAGAGGGTCGTGGGACATGTGCAACGACCAGTTTGTGCTCTCTGCCACGGCACGCAAATGTCGAGTCAGCCCCAGCTCGCTGCCGCAGCAAGACGCGAACAGTAAAGAGAGAGCAAAAGAAAGAGAGAGAGGGAGGAAAGCGGAGCGACGCCGACGCAAGTGAACCAGCGGGCCGGAGCAACGGCCACGGAGCCACAGGGCTCGGCGACCGGTGGCCGGTAGCGGTGTATTGTGGCGGCCGCACACGCTCACGACCAGCTCCCCACCCGGCCCATCGGCCTCGCGCAAGTCCCGAATTGTCTGGCAACAATGCACCGCAGGGGGCCGATCCACTGCAGGCAGGAAATCAGCACACGCGGCGGCCGGAAAAGATTGCACACAGCTGCTCGCTCGCTTGCCTGCTGCAAGGCGGACGGCTCGAGGCTCGAACGCAACGATGCAACGCCGGCGCGATGGACATGCCGCATCCCCTCTTGCCGATTCCGGAATGTCGAATAAAAACTAGGTTCGGGCCCAGGTTCGGTAACGGATTCGGCAACAAATCCGACGCGGCGCAGCAGAGTGCCCCCCGCTCGGCCACGTGCCAGTGGGCGAGCGAGCGCGACAGCTTCATGCTCCCTGGGCTGACCAGGATCGCGCAGGATTTCGGGCTCCTGCCGAATCGGGGAAGCTGAGGAGGGCTGGTCCGGGATGCTTCGGCGGCGCGGTAGTTTATGCGCCCTTTTTGGGTGGTCATTCTTTTTTTAATCCCTCTTTTTCTTCTTTGTTTCCTGCATCTGGCCGGATTTTCCGAGTCGATGGATCCATCCTGCTGGGTGGACCCGAGCCAGCCCGCCAGGCGCGATCACCAACCTCACTCCCTGTTCCAACCTCCCGCATCGGAAGCCCAGCCAGCGGCATGCGTCCCCAAGCTTCGGCCATTACAAGACCGGCCACGTCCCCAAGCAGAACCGGCCCGGCGGCGGCGGTCCGGTTCTCCTGCAGCCAGCCAGCCAGGAAGAGGAGCTCGTGCCCGCGACCGTTGTGGGTTGGCCAGCATCGAGAAGGGACAGGCCACATTCCAGAAAGCCAGCTGGCCGGCCTCGCTCGTCGCTTTCTGGGAGGATTAATGCTCGGGGCGATCGATCCTCGTGTGCAGTGGCGTACGACTGGGGAGGTCGGTCGAGGGGGGCGCGAGGGAGATTGGGGGCAGCCGCGTCGGCCGAGAAAGCCCCGGCACTGTCGAGCTTGGCGGCGGCTCCGTGCTTCGCATAGACCAGGATAGGATAGACAGCCAGACGTGCGCGTCACACACTGGGGGGCCGATGCCGGCCCGGGCACCCACCCAGCCAGCCACCCTACACCCCGGAGCTTAGGGTTAGTAAGGTCCCCAGGTCCCCAGAGGCAACCTGATGGCCGGACGGGCCGGACGGGGATGAGAACAGCCCGCACTGACTGATGGATGCACTCTATTATCCTGCTTTCACGAGCACCGCCCCTTGGCTCTCGCCCCTCAACACGGCTGCCTACCGGGATGCTGTGGCCGAGCTATACCACCACCACCGTCGCCGCCACCCGGACTGGCGGGTGACGGGTGATGATGAGCAGGATGTCGCATAGTATTATACTCGAGGACCAGAGCGGAGTGGGGAAAAAAGTCTACACAGCCCCCCCCCCCACCACGTCCAAGGCCGTTCCCAGACCGCCCCCTCTCCCTCCTCCCCCGTCGGGGAGAGATGCCGGCGATGCCGGCGGAACGACAAGGGGCAGGAGGGGAGTGACGCTCACAATTGGCAACTTGGGCCAACCTTGGTCACTGCATCGCCTTCTCGCAGTAGCAAAAAGGAGGCCGCTGACGACGACGGCTTGGTCAGAAGTCGAGGACCATCAACGTCGCATCCGGTGGCCGACAGGCCGACCGCGACCGCCTAGCTCCTCTCTTTCCCATTGTATCCCCTGCCGAGGAAACAAAACAAAAGAGCAGAAAAACATGGCAGCAGCAGCAGCCCCCACCGACCGAGTACGTACTGGCGGCCCTCGGGCCTGGATGCCGCCGGACCGGATATCCATGGGCCTCCTCGTCGGCCCATCATCCCCCGCTTCTCGCCCATGAGCCGAATGGGGCGGAGGAGTACCAGTGCACGCACGCAAACTCGGACTTGCCGCTTTCGGCAGCCCGTCGGCAAGGCAGAGTACCAGCCCCAGCAGTACCGGCAGCCCCAGCAGCAGTGGGGCAGGTCCGAGACTGGGCGGACAGCCATCTTTGCGCCCCAACTCTATTTTCTATTTTGCAGTGCCTCTTTTCCCTGCGCCCTTCCTTATCCGCTCGCTCGCCTGCTCGCTGCCCGGCTGTTTCCTGCCCGGCCTACTCGCTGCTACTGCGACCACATTGCGTCTTTTGAACAGATTTTTCCCTCTCCAGGCTGTGCAAACCGAACGACCCCAGAGTGCGCGCTTTCCAACCTCAACTCCAGCGAAGAACCCTGCCGACAGCCGCTAACACGGCCCGACGGGTCAGATTGGTCGGTTTTTTTTCTCCCACCGGACCGGTCTCGACATTTTTATCATTTACCAGGGAAGCTGGTAACCGCCGGACGAAGCAAAAACCAGGATTAAGAATCACCCGACGTTGATTCAGTCCCACCCTAACACCCACCCACTCAGAGATGCCTCCCCACAGTATTCCACATGGCGCCGGCTGATGGCCAGGATGCTTATATTACGCAACCAACGCCGATGGCTGGCCACGGCACGGGTTCCCTTCACTTTTCGGCCCTCGATCTTGGTTTCCGAGTGCGACGAGGGATCTATCAAGGCCAGATATCGACTCGTCGCTCCGCCCCCTCCCTTTTCCCTCCCGGTCCCTTTTCTTCGCTTTTCCCGCTGAAAGAAGAAAAGCAGGGCTCCGAGGCCGCGACACGCGAGAGCCAAAGGGCCCCGAGAGGGGGGGAGGCGCGTGGCGCTGGCCCCAGGATTCCGAATCCCGTGGATCCGCTTCCCGCGCCCTTGTCCATACGGCCGCCTCCCCACCCCCCCATACGCCGGCCCCGGCCCCCCACAACGTCTGGTTCCTTGGATCCTTCTGCGTTTTTCCCACCCCCTCCTCCCCGGACTTTCCCACGCCCTTCCCACCCATCTCCCTGCCCCTCTCCCTCCCTGTCTCCCTTTCTGTCCCTTTCCCCTCTCCCTGCCCTACATCGGTAGGGCATGGCCGCGTCGCTGTTGAGAGCAGAAGAAACTGGTCGGCAGGAGTCAGGCGGCGAGACAGCGAGGCAAGGAGACGGAAACGAGGGCGTCATGACGGCGTCGTCTAGCTCGTCCATCTTTCCATTACTCGGCAACCTTCGGCCCTTCGGCCTCCCCTCCTCCTAGTTGAGGGGGGGAGGGGGGTTTCCCTAGCAAGACTGGGAAGAAAAAATTCCTCTCCCAGGGAGAGCAGTAAAAAAAGAGAGGGAAGAGCCGGCCCTGACGACATGACCAATCCAGATCCCTGAGTTGAAGCAGTCCTGTCCTGGACCATGTCGCCGCCCCTTCCCACTCTGCACCCCTCGCGCCCACACTCACTCGCGCATATCCTGACAATGGGAGGGGGTTTGAACCTGAACCGATCTCCCACTCGTCCTGCCACCACTGCGAGTGCGATCGCTGGGGCCGAGCTTCGTGGCCCCAACATGGAAAAACATTATCTCAGCCCAGACAAAACGGGGTCTTATGGCCGCTCCCCCGCCCTCTCCCCCGCTCCCCCTTCCTCCTCTCTCCTTGCTCTCACTCATACCATCGATCGTGACTGCCTCTGGTGTGGCCCCGTCCCTCTCCAAGGTTCGGTGTTTATTGTCCATAACCATTATTTCCCCTCTATCCTCTCGGCGATCCCACCTTACCATCATCCCCACTCGCCTCCACCTCGGGTCCCTTGCGACTTCCTCCGCCGGTCTCCTCTTTGGATCTCGTCTACCACCGCTCGGGTGCAGTGCAGGCGACGCAACTTGTGCATCTCCCGCATCATCAGCCGGGCCATACGTCCCACCGTCCCCTGCGTCCGCTTGCCTGCGCGCACTGAGACAGCAAGCCAATACAGTCTTCCCTGGGATCTCCGGAGGGGGGGGGGGCGGGGCGGGGCGGCGGGACGGATGCCCCAATGAACGATTTGGGCAAGGTAGCGGCGGCGGCGGAGATGGGAGATGGCTCCCGAGCGGGGGCCGGCGGCGACGCCATGAGCACGGCCTCGCCCCAGCAGCGGCCTACTGCTAGGAAGAGAGTCAGGAACTTCACAGCGGATGACCGGGCCGCCCACCGGATGTTTGAGAAGTCTCGGCGAGAGGCGTTCAAGGGCCGGCTGATAGTGAGTTGGCTCACCTGCCCCCTGCCCCAGCCCCGGCTCCGGCCCCGGGGATACTTTCCGCTTTCCTGCTGACTCCCGCAACAGCAGCTCGCCGGGCTCATTCCCAACCTGGTGGAGACCGACACTCGGCGGTTGTCGAAACATGTGGTCGTGGACGAGAGCATAGCCAGACACAAGCTCCAGCAGCTGCGCTGTCTGACCGCGATCCCAGCCGTCCGCGCATTGGCAGACGAGCGCGACGCCCTGATCAGCGAGGTCAACCGGTGGAGGGCTGAGTCGGCAGGGCTGGAGGGAGGAGGAAGACCGGTGGCCCTGCGCGAGCCGGTCGTGCGCATGGACGCGTTCGCGCTCCTCTTCGCGGCCGAGCGGGACACCCTGGACGAGACCCGCGGGAGGGCGAGCAGCGCCGGCGCGGCCGACGACGGAGAAAGCCACGGGACCGGAGGCGGGAGTCTGAGCGGCGAGGACGCGGTCGCGCCGTCATCCTCGTTTCACATCCGGCACCCGGCCATGCACGACGCAGGAATCATTCCGGACTCGGACATGGTCGCGGTCGCGCCGGCCGGAGGTGGCATGGTCATGAGCTTCAGTCGTCCGCGACAGCAGCGACAACCGCAACATCTGGACGTGCCAGCGGCGGCGCTCACGAGCCCCCATGTCCCCATGTCGGCGATGACCCGCGATCCGGCCGGCTCGATCCCGCACGCCATATTTGGAGGATTCGAGCTGGGGGAGCTGGAGCCCCCGCAGCAGCCGCAGCCGCAGCGTCCGATTAGTCGGTCACAGTCCCAGGCCCAGTCCCAGCAGCAGCAGCAGCACCTACAGCCGCCGCCGCCGCCATCGGCATCGCCACATCACCCTTACCACCACCATCCCGGCATCGGCTATGCGCACCAGCAGAGACACAGCATCGGGGTGGAGCTGCACCACCACCATGCCGCAGCAGCCGGAGGCGGGGTCGTTTCGCCGATGCCGGACGTGACCGCCACCGCAGGCCTCTCGTTCGACTCGGCGCAACCGCAACCGCACCCGCACCCCCACCCGCACCCGCACCCGCAACACCAGGGGCAGCACTCGCACCACTCCCTCCCTCAGAATCCACAGCCTCATCCGCATCCGCATGCCATGTCGTCGGCCGTGACCATGCCGATGGAGGCTGCCGTCACTGAGGCCCCATACATTGATCAGTTGGGCAGCACGATATCCTACATGGGAGTCATGCCGTGGTCGGTACCCTAAGGGGGACCGGCAGTTGACGGCAGCTGATGGGTATGAATGAGTGATATGTCCATGTATGTATACGTGTATGCGCATGATTATGGCATGTAAAAAACGCGGCTGATTTGTTGTTCGTCCCTCTGTTGTCCTACGTGGCCGAGGTGCGCATCGTCGAGTCGGGTGGTTCTTGTTGACCTTGTGGCTGTATCATCGAGGTGGAGGCATTTTGGAGTCAAGGTAGTGCCTGGGCGCGGCATCCCGGGTGCGGCGGCTCTGCCGAGTGATAATATACAAATAATCCGATTCGAGAGCAATGCCCCCCAGGGACATGAACATCGCCCACTGCCGTTCTCCTCGCCTATCCCCCAGCGGCGTATACATGTGTATGCTGCTATCTCGAAACACCGCGCCACCGTTGACTGCAAAAATAGGATGAGAAAGAGTAGAATACTGCCACCTCGAAGAGTGGCCAGTATGGTGCCAATACTGGCTTTGCTCCGGCCTATGGCAGCGATGAAGAGCGCGCGATCGCATGGTTGAGACGCTGGCCAGCAACAGGGTCGGCATGGATGGCCCTCTGCAGGGCTCGGCCGTTGTCGGCGAGAGAATCGACCGGGGCAACGCCGGCTAGCAGACCGCCGTCGAGGCCCGGCGCCAGCGGGTTCGTCCCCATGAGCGAGGCGAGCCGGGCCGAGGGCGGGCGCGCGTCTTGGCAAGGATGGGCCGGCTCGGGAGCGGCCTCGGGGATGGCTGCCCCGCGAGTCTGACCGACGCGCGCCATGAGCTGGTCGGGAACCTGCGGCTAGATTGTGGCCGAGTAGCAATCCTGCACGGAGGCGGCCATGACCTCCTCCGACGAGAAACAGGGGGCGTGCCTGACGCGGGGCTGCTCCCGGCCGTGTCAGCCAGGTCGGGCCCGAGGGAGCGGTCCGCGTGCGCGCCCATCTCGCTGAAGTAGGGCCAGACGTACAGCCATCCGGCATGGGGCAGGCCGAACAGGGCGCTGTGGTGGCGAGGGTCTAGATGTCCGCACGCTATATGACGCGGGCGGCGGCGCCGAGGGCCGGGCCGGTGGACGGGATCTTGATGCGGAACCGGTAGCGCGCGACGCCGGCCGGGGCGAACTCGGCGCCGTACAGGCAACCGTGCTCCAGCGTGGCCGCGTAGTCGTCGCGGTGCGCGGAGGGCGGTCTGGACCAGGACCCGACCGGAGATCAGCGGGATGTTCTGCCGGCGGCACATGAGTACGGCCATGGGGGCGTACACGGCCGGCTAGCCGCCGCCGCGGTCGCCGACCTCGCGTCACGTCTGCGCGAGCAGGTCGCAGCTCGACTCGTGCGCGAGCTGCAGGTCGACTGAGGCCCGGTTCGAGGTCCGGTCGTGGAAGGTGATGGGGATGGGGCGGATATAGGCTGGGTCCATCCAGTCGTGGTGGACGTCGGCTTGAGGGGCATGGTAGTGGGGGGATGGGGATGGTTATGGATATGGAGATGGAGAAGGGAGGGAGGGACGGCGCACGGCATCAGGGTCGAGTCTGAAGGCTGGGGGCTGGGGCGGGATTATGACCGGCGTGGGTACGGGGGAGGGAGGGTGCGGGTGTGGAGGCGGCGGCGGGGTGCGGCGGCGGTGGCGGCGGCGGCGTCCATTGAGTCTCGACCTGCTCAAGCTAGGCGACCATTCCGGGCAGGGTGGGCCGGCGATGGTAGATAGAGATTGAGGTGTACCGGGGAGTTTCAGGAGAGTGGTGGGGGCGACGTGGCGATGTTGCAAGTTGCCGAGCCTGGGTGGGCTGGTGGCGGAGGGTTGGGATTAGAGGGTGCTGTAGAGAGTCTAGGGAGAGCAGTGATCGCGAAGTGGGAGTGATAAAGCTGCCGAGCTTGGGCCGGCTGGTGGCCGCGGATTGGGACGAGAGTAGGTCGGGTGGGCTCGTGATCGGGCAGCGGGTAGGGGGATATCACACATTCGAAAGCTTGCGTAACAACTGAGCAGGAAGGTCCCGAGCCGCCAGTCCATGGCCACATGGCTCGAGGCTAGCAAGTTCTTGACCCATCGATCGACGGCTCTGACCGACCATCCTCGTCGGGCCGTCCCGTTAGCGGCATACATCCGCAGCGCGTGTGCGCGAGGGCGAGAAACATGGACACGCCAGGCCGGGCCATCCGACCCCGAAGTGATGATCACAGGCTAGAAAACCGCCTCCCCCTACAAAAAGAGCTTGATTCGTTCGAGCGCCGCAGCTGGAAGGGGAGGGGGGGTCATGGGCCGCTCCGAGTCAGGCTACTACTACTACTATTACTACTAGCGCCACACATGGAATCCAATCCGGGCCGCAATCGAGGGAGGGAGGGTGGGCCGTGGGCCGTGGGCCGCGAGGGGTCGAGCGCGGGCTAGTTATACCGGATTCCGCGGCTGCCACCGAGAGGACGGAGGAGAGAGCAGGCGGTGCGGGGTAGTCTGGCCCAGCGGGAGGGGGGACATGGTGAGGCATGGCGACGAACTCGAGAGCCAGGGGGACATGGCGACGATCCCGAGTACGAAGGGCACACACACGCACGGGCGATACGGCCGAGATGAGCAAGCCAGTGAAATAAAGCCCAACCGATAGGTCCATCTAGCCTGCTGAGCGGTTTTGTCGTCTAGGGCGGGGAAATTGACCGAATTCCGCGTGACCTGCTCCCCCCTCCCGCCGCTGCCCGCCACCGACGACTGAAAAACACGTCCGCCTGCTGATAGCCTGTTGAGCACCCTGGCCGCGGACCCGACCAACCGCCAACCCGGCCGCCGCCCCTCCTGACGGAGCTGGCCGGGATGTCTACCGAGGTCCGACACGGCCGCATGCTCGCGCCTGTGCGCCTGGCCCAGGCCGAAGAGAAGGCCGAGGAGAGTCGGCGCCACGGCCAGGACAGAGAGCCAGGTGGCCATGTGCCCTGCCCTGCCTTTTTTTTCTGATCCGCGCATCAGATCCCGACCGAAAGAACACGCAACCTGGTCAAGTCCGTCTGTTTCTACTCGTCAGTAAGTGGCCCGACAGCGAGAAGGAAATAGTATGGTGCTTGGGTGATCAGTGCAGTCAGAGTGATATACTCGGGATCCAGCATTCGGCGACAGAGTCGCCTCAGAGGTCAGGACAAAGAGTTGCGAGTCATCAGGAGGCAGGAGAGGAGAGGCAAGAGAGAAGAGCAGACATCGCGTACCTGTTGAGAGTGAAGCATGTCGGCCAGCCAGAGCTCTGGCCGGGCCTGTCTACGCTGTATGCCTATCGGTTGGGGGCGCATCCAGCACTGGCTGGCGCCCTTTTTCAACGTGGGAGAGAGAAAAACTATGGCAGCAAGTTACGAACTCGTTGTGCAACGTTTTGCAATGGCACTATGGACCCACCCAAGAAGGCATTAGTAATCATCACCCTCGAACTCTTCCAACACCGACATGCATCGCGCCGGCGCCGATCCACTCGTCTTTACGTACCCCTTACTCCGGCAACCCAGCCCGGCCGGTCCTGTCCCTCCCCTTTGCGCCCATCATCCGCGCCGCCTCCCCAACCATGGCCGTAGCCGAGTCCATGACAGCCTTGATCATGCCCTGCCGCCGGCCCCTGGCCTGGCCACCACCGGGCTCGCCTCCGCCCGGAGCGCCCTCGCTGCCCATTCTCGGCAGCACGTTGTCGCCTGCCGAGAGGCTGACAAAGAGCGCAAACGGCACGAGCCAGACGCACAGCCCCATGTAGGACGCGATCTCGGCAAACGAGGGCACGTCCGGCCGCTCGTAGTACGAAGACATGGTGTAGTAGGCGGCCTGTTGGGATTGGGAAAAGTGCGCCATCCAGACCCAATGATCCACGAAGACGAGAGCTAGTCACGGCAGGGCCGGTGTCGGTCAGTCAGTCGGGCATCGGGGGGAAGATCGGAGGGGAGAGGGGAAAGGGGAGAGGGGGGAGGGGGAGGGGGATTGGGAGGGCTGAGAGGGGAAAGGGGAGGGGAGAGAGTGGGCTGGAGAGGGTGGCCAGGCCGCCGACACTCACCACAGGACACGAGGAACAGCGGGTCGGTCATCTGCACGTACGGAAACCGACGCATGTTGGCCATATATGCCCCGTGGGATCCGATGGCCAGCGCGGTCGGCCAGAACGGGAAGCCGTCGACGAGCCAGAGCAGAAGGTGGATCGCCATGACCGAGTATATCAGCTGGGTGAGGAGCCGCTTCGCGAGAACGGTATGCTCCTCGACGATCTCGGAGAGGTAGTACAGGCCCGACGCTTGGACCGGCAGAGGTTAGCTGTCAGGCCCGCGACGTCGCGATGACAGAGCGCTGGCTGGCTCACCGACGGCGAGGGTGAGGAAGAGGAAGCACGCCACATAGCCCAGATAGGCCACGAGAGGGAGGATCCACATAGTGTCGTCGTCGTCGTCGTCGTCGGCCGCAGTAGGGGGGCGATGCGCGCATCGTTTGCAATGAAGCCAGTCAGTCAGACAGACAGGCCAGGGCGGCCCTGCCGCGAGAGGCAGAGCGGCGGCCGGGTGGCGGCCAGGTGGCGCGGGGTGATCGGATAAGAAGATTACGCGCACTGGGGACTGGAAATTCCGGAACCGCTGAGAGCAGCAGAGCGAGGACCGGCGATAGCATCATCACCGCAGCAGCCTCGGAGCGCATGTGACAGCAACCATGTCCCGGCCCGAGGATACACTGTGAGCACATCTCCACCGCAGACCGCCGCCACCGCCCGCTGATCCACCCCGCCCGCTGACAACGGCCGCTCCCAGCTCCGCCGACATCCACTACAATGACGCCGAGGCGCGAAAATACACCACCTCGTCCCGGATTCAGTCGATCCAGGCGTCCATGACGCGGCGCGCCCTCGAGATCCTCGACCTGCGGACGCCCTCGCTCATCCTCGACGTCGGCTGCGGCAGCGGCCTGTCGGGCGAGATCCTCTCGGCCCAGCCGGCCGAGGAGGGCGGCCCGCACGCGTGGATCGGCATTGACGTGGCGGCCGCCATGCTCGACGTGGCGCTCCAGCGCGACGTCGAGGGCGACCTCCTGCTGGCCGACATGGGCCAGGGCGTGCCGTTCCGGCCCGGCACCTTTGACGCCGCCGTGAGCATATCGGCCGTACAGTGGCTCTGCAACGCCGAGACGAGCGACACGTCCCCGCAGGGTCGGCTCAGCCGGTTCTTCACCGGCCTGTACCAGAGCCTGCGGCGCGGCGGCCGCGCCGTGTGCCAGTTCTACCCCAAGAACGATGCCCAGCGGGACATGATCACCCAGGCGGCCGCGCGGGCCGGCTTCGGCGTCGGCCTGATGATGGACGACGAGGGGACCAAGAACTTCAAGCTCTATCTGGTCCTGACGGCGGGCGCGAGCGGCGGCCAGGGCGGAGGGGGTGGAGACGTGGCCGCCCTGGTCGAGGGGATGGACGGGGTCGAGGTCACGGATGAGAGGAGGACACGGCGGAGGGGGCAGAAGGCGGGCAAGGAGGGCGAGATCCGCAAGGGCAGCAGGGCGTGGATCATCCGGCAGAAAGAGCAGATGGAGCGCAAGGGCAAGATTGCCAAGACGACGTCGCGGTACACCGGGAGGAAGCGACGGGTGCAGTTCTGAGGGTTGGAGTTGGGGCCCGGGTCGGCTGGGATGGCGGAAAAGAAAAAGTCGGGGTCAGTTATCACATCTGTTCTCATGAAAATGGACCGTTTCGATTTGAGGCCCTCGTTCGATGGAGACCGTCGCCGACAGACTGAGGGACGCCGATCAGTCATGGTATGAGGAGGAGCTCTCCACCTGGACTCTCCACCAGGGGCATGATAGTTTCGATCATGACCATGCGCCCGACCGGTGGACTGAGATGCAGCGGCCGCGCTTCTTTCTCCTCCATGGAGGGCAGATAAACGGGCTACTGAAGCCCACCGTAGCGCTGCGAGGGCTCGTCAAGCGCTGCGAGTGATGGCCAGACCCACCAGAGCGGGGGGGCAGCCGGGGGCCCCCACCAAGCTGAGCGCGGGAAGAAGCCATGTATAGAACTGATTTTGCGATTGAGCCACCTCGGGGCTGCAACTGGCTGCGGGTCCGAATTGGCTGCATTGCAGCAGCTGTGGGTGGGGCCGCCGCCTGCTGCCACCCTGTTCCAGCCTCACAGGTGGTTCAACCGCGGGATATGCCGTCATCGATGTATGGGACCCGGGCCCGCCGCCAAACCACCCAATAAATAGAGCGTCCCACCTCACCCTTTTTTATTTTGTATGGTGCGTGCTCGCTCGCAGCAGCTCCCGCCTCTCGTTCGTTCATTTAATATCCTGTTGGGTCAATCCTTTTGATCGACCGACTAATGTTTTGGCGCCCCATCTCCCTCCGCATTTAAACAGCAGATACCTTCCCGGCCCAAGGCTGCCGCCTCCCATCCACTTGGAACTCTTCGTCCCTGCTGTCTCTGGCCCCTGTCCTCGACCTCGACCTCGGATTCGACCTCGACCTTGACATTGTCCTCGACTCGACTCCTCTGGGGGCATAATCTCTGCTCCGGGCCTCTTAATATTAGTTCAAGCCGTTTTCCTGGGCGCCGACCCCTCGTCCAAAATGTCGGCAAACCCTAGCGCAGGCCTGCAGCATCAGCAGCAGCAGCAGCAACATCCTCCCGCCCCGAGACGGCGCAAGGGGCACCGTGCTGGCAGGAAGCGCGCCCGCAGAAAGTCATTCGCCGCCCCAGTCGAAGAAGACACGACGCCTGATCGCGGCGGCAGCGATGGCGGGTCAGGCAGCGGCGGCGGCGGCGGAGCCGGCGCCGAGGGAGAAGGAGGGGGAACCCGCCACAGCAACGGCCGGACTCGGAGTGGTACCGTCGGGGTGTCGCAGAGCGAGAGAGCAGTGCCATCTGTTCCGGGAACGGGGGTCGGCGGCGGCGGCATCTATCCCATGGGGCCCATGGGTCGTAACATGAGCGGCGCCAGCATCGACAGCCAGAGCCTCTTCAATGATCACCGCGCCCACGATTATCCGCGGATGCGCCGCCCAAACACCATGACCGGCGCGATAAACATGCCCCATCCCCGCGATGCCGACGGCGGCGGCGGCGGCGACGACGACGACGACGAGCGCAACGAGACCTCGCCGCTCCTTGCCCGAAGGCCCGGGCTCGACATCCATCACTCACCCCACCGGCCATCCTCTATGAGGTCATCCACCGGCGCCGGCCATCTTCACGTCTCGCCGTTCGACGTCAACTTCCCATCGTCCCACCCGCCCACGCCCACCATCGGCCCGGCCGACCGGCTCGGCATGAGTCTGGCCGACGTCATGATCGTGGATGAGCTGGATGATGACAGACCCGAGGGGTCATCGTCGGCTCGCAACTCGATCGACGGCGATGGCGAGGATGATGACGACGATGTTACGGCCGGCCGGTCGATCGACGATCCGCGCGCCGAAGCCGAGGACAGGTCCACCTCCGGTAGACTGGAGAGAGAGGAGGGCGAGGGCGAGGGAGGAGGCGGCGGCGATGCTGGTGATGGGGGCGCGCCGGACCGACCGTACCACCCGTTGCAGCGGCGGCGCCGCCGCCGAGCCGGCAGGTGGCCGGACCTGCGCGTGCTCCATGAGTGGAGCCGGTACGAGAGCCGAGAGGGGGGCAAGCGCGTCAAGCGGATCACCGAGCCGCAGCTGATCAACGGCCGACTGCGCCCTGTTCGGAAGGGCTGGTACCGGGCCGAGGAGGACGCTCCGTTCCGGTTCACCTACTTCAGCGAGGAGTATCCGTCCACGATCCACAGCCAGACCATATCAGAACTCTTGCAGGAGGGAGACAGCTTCAGGGCCCTGTTCCAGCCGGATCCGCGGGCCCTGTCGGAGGAGGACGAAGCCGGCGACGAGGATGATGATGACGACGACGACGATGACGACGACGACGACGACGACGATGACGACGTCGAGGAGGACAACCAGGCAGAGAGGGAGGATGCGCCCGTGGGAGGGGAGGGGGGTGACTGTGAAAAGGAGAGTACGGGCCACAACCACGACGGCGCTGGCGATAATGTCACCATGGGACGCAAACATGACGGGGATGGGTCCACCCGTGTGCCGTCGCGACAGCCGTCGATGACGATGACAAACGGCGGGAGCATCAAGGGCGTAGCTGTCGGGTCCCCCCAGCCCCAGACGCAGCCCCAGTCCCCCTACCGATCGCCGCTCCAGTACCCGATATCAGGCTCGCCTCCGTCCGACCCTGGCCTCCTCAAGTCGCCCTCGCTCCGGACCCAGCCGCCGCCGCCGCCGCCACGACCGCAGCCGCAGCCGCAGCAGCAGCCGCGGCCGCGCCATCAGCTGAACCGCTCGTCCTCGGAGAAGCAGCGATACGGAGACCGCCCCGTCTGGTGGCTCGACGTGCTCTGCCCGACCGAGAGCGAGATGAAGATCATCTCCAAGGCGTTTGGGATCCACCCGCTCACGGCCGAGGACATCATGATGCAGGAGGCGCGCGAGAAGGTAGAGCTGTTCCGGAACTACTACTTCGTCAACTACCGCACCTTCGACCAGGATGTCAACTCGGAAGACTACCTCAAGCCCGTCAACATGTACGTCGTCGTCTTCCGCGAGGCCGTCCTGAGCTTCCACTTCAGCATGACCCCGCACGCGGCAAACGTGCGGCGGCGGATCCGCCAGCTCAAGGACTACCTGATCCTGTCATCCGACTGGATCTCCTACGCCATCATCGACGACATCACCGACGTGTTCGTGCCCCTGATCCAGAATATCGAGGACGAGGTCGACGAGATCGACGAGGCGATCCTGCGCCTCCACGAGGCGGACGATAACGATGAGAGTCGCGGAGGAGGCGACCACCGCTGCCGCCGTCGGCACGATGGGAGAAGTTCTCCCCAGCAGCGATCGCAGCAGCAGCAGCAGCAGTATCAAGCTCCAGAGCCCAGGCCTGCCTGGTTCTCGCTCGCCGCAGTAGTCGGCCTCGCGACCGGGACCAATGCCGGCGGCGATTCGATGAGACTGCCCCGGTCCCGCCGCCCCCCGTCGATCTGCACCTCTGATTCGGGCTCTGTCTCGGCCCCCGACGCGGGCGGGGACATGCTCCGGCGCGTGGGCAACTGCCGCAAGCGGGTGATGAGCCTGTACCGGCTGCTGGGAAACAAGGCGGACGTGATCAAGGGATTCGCAAAGCGGTGCAACGAGCGGTGGGAGGTGGCGCCTCGGTCCGAGATCGGCTTATACCTAGGTGACATTCAGGACCATATTGTGACCATGACCGGGAGCCTGGGGCACTACGAGAAGTATGACTGGTCCATTATCTACTACTTTTTCGTCATCCCCATCCTCCTCATCATCATCATCCTTATCCCCTCCCTCTCCCGCTGCCTCACTATCGAGTCTTACACTCACTCACCCTTATTCTCTCTTTTACCCTGTCAAGTCCTACCCTCTTCCTTCCATTACGAGCCTCATCTTATCTCAAGTCCTGCTCCTTCAGGTCTTACCGTCCCCAGGTCATCCTCCCTAACTAACAACGCCGCGGTAGGATTCTTGCCCGTTCCCACGCCAACTACCTCGCCCAGATTAGCATTCGGATGACGGCACGACAGGAGCAGACAGCTGACGTCCTCGGTCGCCTCACCGTGCTGGGCACAATCGTGCTGCCAATGAACATCATCACCGGCCTGTGGGGGATGAACGTGTGGGTGCCGGGCCAGGATAGCGAAGGCGACCTGACCTGGTTCGTATGCATCACCGGAGGGCTACTCGCATTCGGTATTCTGTGCTACATGATCGCGAAGCGGGTTTACGGCATCGTATAGGGGCGCAATCGAGACTAGGTAGGGGAGTATCAAGGGTCGGGTAGGGGGGCGTCCAGTATCATGTCGGGGGGGGGGTCTCCGGGATACATACGGACTGATATACATGGACATTTGTACAAGACTCGCTCGCATCAATTCATCAACCAGGTACAGGCTCGCAGGAGCCAGACTAGTATATTTGATAACAGGCCCGTTGTGAGGGATTAATTTTCTCTCCCCGGACCCGACGCGCTTCCTCTTCACCAAGATTCGAGCCGTCATACTGCAACTAACGACTGCCTTGGCTGCCTCCGCCATCTGCCGGCACGCGAACGCCGCTCCCTTGGCGTGAACGGACAAAAACGGCCATGCTCTGGCCTTCTAGCGCCGTGATCTCCATGGGATCTCCGATCTTGACTCCCTCCACCGATGCCTACTTGGCGGTCCCCACCTTCTTCACCGCTTGCTCCCGTGTGGCCACTTTCCCCACTCGGAGAGGGGCTGACTGGGTGATCCAGCCGCAGCCTTTGCTGGGTATGCAGGCCAGTTGGGCTTGGATGAAGAAGGAAGCGGGATATATGTAGATATCGGAGCCTGAGGCTGAGCAGCGAGTTTGCGGCGAGAGGGGCGAAATAGCGGGAAGGCGGAACAGGCCTTTGGTGCGCTCAAGAGAATTGCACCCTAACGGCCCGCATGCAGGCATACATGGACTGCGCGCCGAGGCAAAGGCAACAACAGATGGGCAGGGGCCGAGCGTGGGCGGGCCGTTCACCTCGGTGGAGGACTTCAAGCAAGCCTGGGATGCCGCCGTACTGAGCCCGCTGGTGAGAAAGGCACTCGAAGACAATTGGGCACAGGGCTCAGCCATAACCCGCGTCTCGCCACCTTATGTCGACATTGAGGCAGTCGCGGCAGAGCCAGAGGCCAAGTGGCAGACCCCTACTACCAGCCCGAACAACCCCGATTTTTCCAGCTGAAGCCGCACCAGCTTGCGGACGCCTACTTGGTTCTTAGGGTGGGGGCCGGTCCTCTGCGACCTAGGCAGAGGCGCGTATGCCGGCTGGCTGGGCCTGTATCATAAAGGGAGTCTGATATATAGATATTATTATAAGTGCACCGAGTTCGCGGCGAAAGAGAGCGGCAAGATAGCAGAAGCAAAGGGTCAGTCAACAGAAAAGTCTCTCTCAGTATTGATACTCGCATAACATCCCCAGCCAAGACGCCTTTGAACCTACAAGGGCGGGTTAAGAGGGGTCAAGAGAGCTGAGAAGAGAGATCACGACATTCGGACCCGAGGCCTACTACCTCTACAGTATCACCTAATATCTAAATGGCTACAGATTGCGGTTCAGAAGGGGGACGGGCCGGAAAAGCCAAACCACTCGTGTATTTCGGGTATCTCCAAGTCCAGCCTTCTTCCTACTTGATGACTCGGCCCAACGGCGCGTGAAAGCGCGGCAGTAAAGACAAAAACGCCCCCCTTTCCTGAAACCGATCCCCAGCCAGCAACCGACAGCAGGCATGCTATGCAGACAAGACAGTGAACCAACCCCCTCCGATCGCCACCTCCCAGATCAGCGCCGCTGGGCCGAGAACGCCGCCCTGAGCTGCATCACCTGCTGCCTCTCGTTCTCGGGTAGGGAATCGATAGTGCTCTGCGAGAGCGCCATGACGGCCTTCATCAGGGCCTCGGGGTCCTGCGGAGGTGCCGGTGCGGGCACGGCGGCGGCGGGCTGGACGGGCATCCCATAGGGAGCGGCGGCCAGGCCGGGGCCGCCGCCGCCGGGCGGGAACGCGACGGGCGGCGTACTGGTCACGGCCGACGCCGCCGGAGGCGGGGCCGGCTGCGCGACCGCGTATGGCGGGGCGGCGGGGCCCTCGACAACGGAATGGATGGCCTCGGGCGAGATGAGGCCCATGAGCAGCAGAGCCTGAAAGACGGCGTAGCTGAGCTGGGGGGCCTGAGACAGCAGCTCGGCGCAGCGGGCCGGCTCGGTGAGGGACAGCGTCTTCATCTGCTGCAGAATGTCGAGCAGCTGCGAGGGCGGCAGGGCGGACAAGGTGCGCGAGATGGCATCGTGGCAGGTCACCCCGGGCGGCAGCTCCTTGCCGGGGGGCAGCGGCGGTAGGGAAGACGCGCCGGAGCCGGAGCCGGAGAGAGGGCCGCCATTGCTGGCCGAAGCGGCAGCGCCGTGGGTGGCCGGCATGGCGGCAGCGGCCGCGGCAGCGGCGCCGGATGCCGAGGCAGCGACGCCGGACGGTCCCTCATTGCTAAAGTCGACGCGTAGCTTGCGACCCATGACCTCGTAGTCGTGGAGATTGCGGACCGCGGACGATGCCGAGTCGATGTCCGGGTACTCTGCGAAGCCGTATCCGCGGGTCTTGCCGGTCTGCTGGTCGTAGACGAGCCGGAAGCTGAGCACTTTGCCGGCAGAGGAGAAGATGTCGATGATCTGCTCTTCCGAGAGGCCTGGCACAGTTGGTTCGGGTCAGCGACGGATGGGGGGGGGGTGGGAGCATATCGCGTGGCGAACCGTAGGGGATGTTGCCGACAAACACGACACGCGAGGGCTGCTTCGTAGATGCCATGGCTGAGCCTGGTCTCGGGAGGGAAGGAGGGGAGGAGGGGGAGGGGGGAGTGTTTCCCCGGGCCTGAATCTGAGATGCAGCGGCGATGGGATTGATGATGATGCGGCGGGGCACAGGTAAGAAAGATGAGATGCTGCGAGGGGATGGAAGTTGCAACCCTGAATCCGGCTTGGG
This sequence comes from Bertia moriformis, assembly GCA_025802115.2. Classification (NCBI taxonomy): domain Eukaryota; kingdom Fungi; phylum Ascomycota; class Sordariomycetes; order Coronophorales; family Bertiaceae; genus Bertia; species Bertia moriformis. The sequence goes on from JAOYNC020042301.1 coordinate 48,636, forward strand.
GGGGAAACTTTGATGGGGTTTGCTGGTCAGTAGTTCGCATCACGTGCCATGTGTGGGGGATGAGATGATCCAGATCAACAGCCAACACAGCAGACCGGATCTCATACTGGCCTTTTTTTTGTCAGCAATTTCGGTCAGTCGCTGCTGCTGCGACGATAACAACGACGACGACGACAGCGACTACCACCTATAAATCCAATAACAAATTCGCTATACTGCTCAGAATCGCGGACCACCAAGGCCCCGGCCCCCACCGCCCCGTCCATATATATATGCGCATGGCATCCAGAGGCCAGGCAGAGTCAGAGCCAATTGGCGGATAATTGCCCGGATTCGGGCCTTGCTACGAGTTTCGACTCAGTAGTAGCTCCGCAGCTCAGCAGCCCAGCGACCCAACAGCGGCTCGGGTTCCTTTCTCACTGTCGGCCTTGAGATCAAGTTGAGGAGGGGGGGGGAAGGGAGAGATCGAAAGCGAAAGCAAGAGCGAGAGAGTGAGGGAGCGAGGGCGAGAGCAAGCGCGAGAGAGCGAGAGGACCCACCCAACATGCCTCCCAAGTCTCGATTTACCCGGCTCGACGCCTTCACCAAGACGGTCGATGAGGCCCGGATCCGCACAACCTCGGGCGGCGTCGTCACCATCTGCTCGCTCCTCGTCGTCCTCTGGCTCGCGTGGGGCGAGTGGGCCGAGTATCGTCGGATCGTGATCCGGCCGGAGCTGATTGTGGACAAGGGAAGAGGTGCGCCCTTTCCCCGACTGCCCCCCTCCACTCCTCCACACCTCCCGTCATCTCCACCATCCCCGCTGCTTCGCCGGTGGCGATGCCTGCGTCTGGCTCCTGCCCGTCTCAGTGACTGAACGAGAGAAAACGGCTGGCAGGAGAGAGGATGGAGATCCATTTCAACGTGACCTTCCCCAAGATCCCCTGCGAGCTGCTGACCCTTGACGTCATGGACATCTCGGGCGAGCAGCAGCACGGGATCATGCACGGGATCAGCAAGGTTCGGCTGCAGGCCGAGAGCCTCGGCGGGCGCGACATTGAGGTCAAGGCCCTGGACCTGTACGTCGGCCGTCGGCATATCCTCCAACCCTCCTGCTCTCCCGTCCCACCATCCTCCGAAACAATCCCACCATCCTGCTGTCCTCCCATCCTGCCGTCCCCCCATCCCCCCATCCTCCTCGGCTGCTAACCCGCGCCCACCCCCACCACCCCAGCCACTCCGCCGACGAGGCAGCCACCCATCTCGACCCTGACTACTGCGGCACCTGCTACGGCGCCCCGACCCCGCCCAACGCCCGCAAGGCCGGCTGCTGTAACACTTGCGATGAGGTCCGGGACGCGTACGCTCAAGCGTCCTGGGCCTTTGGCAAGGGCAAGGGCGTCGAGCAGTGCGACCGCGAGCACTACGCCGAGCGGCTCGAGGAGCAGAAGGACGAGGGCTGCCGCATCGAGGGAGGCCTCCGGGTCAACAAGGTGGTCGGGCACTTTCACTTCGCGCCCGGCCGCAGCTACAGCCGCGGCAACATGCACGTACACGACCTCAAGAACTACTGGGCCAGCGAGAAGGGCGACTCGAACCACGACTTCACCCACCTGATCCACCACCTGCGGTTCGGGCCCCGCCTCCCGGAAGAGGTCAGCCGCAGGATGAGGCAGGAGAGGCGGGGCGGGTGGGGAGGCCACGCCGGCGACGAGCTGCTGCCGTGGACGGACCATCACTCCAATCCCTTGGACGGGACCAGCCAGCGCACCGACGACGCGGCCTTCAACTTTATGTACTTTGTCAAGATCGTCCCGACCGCGTACCTGCCGGTCGACTGGGTGGGCGAGTACGACAGGGCCATGTGGCTGCTAGCCGAGCACGACCAGAATGCCGGGCTGGGAGCGTTTGGCCGGATGGCCGACGGCGTGCTCGAGACGCACCAGTACTCGGCCACGAGCCACAAGCGTAGCCTCGCGGGCGGAGACGACAGCAAGGAGGGCCACGGCGAGCGACTGCACTCGCAGGGGGGGATCCCCGGCGTGTTCTTTTCCTACGTGAGGCTGCCTACCGACTCCCCATTCGCTTCTCTTCTTCTCCTGGCCCTTATTCCCCGTCATCTCCGACCTCTCCTATGTGCGTGTGTGCCCTGCTGACAGGCCCCCCTGCCGCCCTGCCACCGATCCAGGACATCTCGCCGATGAAGGTGATCAACCGCGAGGAGCGGGCCAAGTCGTTCACCGGCTTCCTTACCAGTCTCTGCGCCATCATCGGCGGCACCCTCACTGTCGCGGCCGCAATAGACCGGGGCCTCTTTGAAGGTGCAACGCGGCTGAAGAAGATGCAATCCAAGGATTTGTAGCAGTAGCAATAGCAGTCGCAGTAGTAGTAGATATCCGAGGGAGGGGGAGTTTTGGGTATGGGGCGCAGTACAGACAGTAAACATGCAGCCAGGCGGCAGTAAACAACCGACCGCTCTGGTGACAAGCATCGATACGGCCTAAAATAAAACACATGGATCCGAATCCATCCGGCCTCGGCAAAGTTACGGCAAACCCCCACCGGGGTCCCCCGCCCCCGTCAGGAGAGGCCACCTGGCACCCCCTCACGCCAAGCAGGGTCCCATGTGCCCGCACAGCAAAAATCAGCATCTCTCCCCAGATAGTTTGGGAATCACCCTGTCCCGATCAGTATTGAATCCTAGCCCTCGGCACAGCAGCCTGGTGCTTGGGGCCGTATACCAGGAGGGCAGGAGCCGCAAAAACAATCATTTTCTCAGAGTACACACCCCTCTGGTTTTCGATCGCAATCGACGGCACCACGCCTATTCATAGAGAAGGTACCCGGTCAGAGGCGCGGTCTCCACTCCGGAGACGACTCTCCCACGGACAGCGCCTTCGAGCAGTACGAATCGACAATGCCCTTCCTAGCATCTTTGCTCAAGCGACGTCAAGCTGGGCAGCGCGCTGCTGCAGAGGAGAAGGAAGAAGGGCCCGCCGGGCCGAGAACCCCGACTAGCCAAGGACGAGGCTCGAATACCAGCCACTCCCCGGCCTCCGCCACGGATATGATCAGTATCCTACGAGACGAGATCGCCACGCTAGGCCGAGACCTTCGGAAGGAACTCGCCGAGACGAGACGGACCCTCGAGGGAGAGCTCGCGTACCAGCAGCAGCAGATCGCTGGGCTACGTCTCCGGCTCGAAGACACCGAGAATCGGCCAGCTCCCCAGGCCGGCCGGCGAGCCGATATATTCCTGAGGGCTGTGCCCCTCGGAAAAACTGCCTTTGGCTTCGCCGACTCGATCCCCGAGAGGCCGGCGATCCCTGGTCGTGAGTTTGGCCTCATCGGGCCGCGGAAACGCGACGGTTCCCTCGACATCTGGGCACACACGTACGACCCGTCCTGCCAGGAGTATAGCCGGAGCCATGAGGAGCGCGTCAAGGACAGATGGGGTGCCGCGATGGGGCATGACGAGGTCAACCACGAGGAGAGACCTCCGACGAACGCGAGATACCGATCAAGCTGGGATCCGGGCCATATCCTAGCCAGCGCGTCAGATCCCCTTTTCTGGCAGCGTCTCACGTCCATCCAGATGGAGCTCTTTGGGAGCCAGGTCCCGTACACGTCTTGGTCCTCTAGGATCCGCGACCTTCTCCAGGATGACTTCCTCCACGTTGGGCGCTTCATCGAACGCCAGAGGCCTTGTTGGATGCTCACTATCGAGGCGATCATGCAGACAGTCGAGGAAACCCGGCCGTGGAATAAGCATTTCTTTGCTCTCGTCAACCTCCGGCCGATGCCGATGAAGCGCGAGACGTACAGCGGATTCGCCTGCAGGCTCCGCGAGGTCTTCCTGCGCCTGCCAGATGTCGAGCAGAGGTCACTCCCGGTACAGTCCGCCATCATCTCAATTGCTAGGGATTTCATGGCGGGGGCCTGGAGCATGGTGGAGAAGGAGACAAATAGCAGCGAGTTCAGAAACGGGGAACTAGTGGATAGGCTCATCATAGCGGCCCGCCATGTGGAGCGCTGCTTCACCGAAGATGGGCGCCCCATTTTGCTCGCGCAGCCCCAAGACGAAGCCGTGCCCTGGCGCCCGGTCAGATACGACACTGGCGATCATGGGGCCGCTCAGTGCGTTCAGCCGGGCCTCGGCAAGGTGGTATCCTCGTCGCTCGAGTCCGCCCTTTGTCCGCGCGCCGTTCCAGACCCGTTCAGGCGCTCGTGCGCAGCCAGACGCGCGGATCGACCAGGGAGCCTGCCCGACACTCCTGGACCTTGCTCTCGATGCGGGAGAGACGGAGACTGGGCCCCGGACTGCCGAGCCCGTATGGGAGGGACCTCAGCGCCTGTTTCGAAGCGCCGACCTGCTCTGAAGCCCGCGCCGACCGTAAACGTTGATACGATTGCTGTGGGTGGGACGCTCACCAAGGCCAACGGCACCTTTGATTCGATCGTTTTGCGTGGGAAGATAACCCAGGCCGATGGCACAGTTGACGCGATCGTTTTGCGTGGGAAAATCACCCAGGCCGAGGGCAGCGCTGATTCGGTCGTTTTTCGTGGGACGATCACCCAGGCCGAGAACACTGTTGATTCGGTCGTTTTGCGTGGGAAGATCATCCAGGACAAGCGCTTCGTTTTGGGTGGGAAGATCACCTGGGCCGAGGGCAATGTTGATTTGGTCGTTTTCCGTGGAAATATCGCCCGGGTCGAGGGCACGAGAATCCAGAGGGCCACAAGCGCGTTCAAAAACGCGCTCAATGGAAAAAACAGAACTACGATATCCACCATGAAAGCGCCAGCTCGAGCCTCATCGAACGCCCGAACCCGATCCGGCCCGCTCCCGGTGAGCGTCGCCGAGGACAGCGAGGCTGAAGCTCCTGTCTGACGAATTCGATGAGGAGGAGCTCAAGCAAGCCCTCCTCGCCACACAAAAGGTGGACGAGTACGGTGAGAACTGACAAGGGCCCGAGGCAGCCCACTTGGTGGCTGTGGCCGGCCAGGGAAAGGGACCTCCAGACCGTTGGCCGCTTCGAGGGGTGCTGGAGAGTATACCGGTAGGGCAGAGGCAACATCCTGATCGATATCCCACCCTGGGCTCGGTAGGATTTGGAGCATTTTCGGACATGGGGGGAATGAAACAGTATCTTGGCGGCGGTTCTTCGCTTGGCAGATGGGGTGACACGTGATGGCCCGTTCGAGGCGCGGGGTCGACGTCGAATACGAGGAGTTGGTGGCAGACGGTGGCCTGGCGCGACGAGGCGGAGGGGGAAGGAACCCGGGGTGGGTTGCGCGCCGTGTGACCTGGGGGTTGATTGGTGCCGCAGCAGCACAGGCACATGCAGCATAGATGGATACATACATTTTTGGTCTGGTCGTCTGAGCTCTCTTTGGATTGTCTCTGCCGGGGCGGCGGGCTGTGGCGCGTGGACTGTGGGACGGTCGGCAGGTGGTGCGACCACCAGGGTGCGCGCGCACGATGCCGGGAGGGAGCAGGCTGGCCTGGCGGCTGCGCTCCGGCAGAGCCCGTTCTGCACGGCAGCACGGCGCGACGGCCGAGGCAGTGATGGTGGTGGCGGCTTGGCGGCAGGACGCCACGGAGCAAGAGCAAGAGCAAGTCTAAATGCAACTGCATGCGTCTGCATGGCCGCTTCACGCACTCGAGCTGCATAGGCTTCGGTGACGCGCTGACTGGCCGGGCCTGGCCTAGCGGCTCCCAGCTTGTATGATGACGAAAGTCTGTTTTTAGAAGGGTCAGCGATGCCCATGTCAGGTCGGTCGTCGATGCGAGGCCGATGGGAGAGAGGAAGCCTGCCTGCAGGGGCAGGGGGGCCCCTGCACATGCTCTGGTGTCTCCTTGCCAAGGGACCGGTCTGGGCTGTCTCGGCAAGCCGTTCATGCAGCGCAGCAGCAGCGGCAGCGGCGGTTGTATGTGGCGAGTAGTGGCGTGGCGCATGGCAAATCGCCACAGACCCTCCACCCTCGTATCCGTGGTGGGGGTGGGCGGCGGCCAAAAGTGAGCGAGCGGGTGGGGTGGGCGGCCGCGTGAGAGCGTGACGAGCGCTGGGGTCATCACCCACTCGAGATCGGCAAAAGGGGTGTCGACCACAATGGCGGTCGATCGCAAGCAGGCTCCGGAATGTATCATGCCTGGACGTCGCCGGCCGCGGGGGCGGGCCATGTTTTCGTTTACGGGGGAGAGGAGTCGATCCATCATCTGGCGTGCTTTGTCCCCTGCGGTGGCAGCAGGCCCTGCATTGACCAATGCTTCCCCCAGCCGCTTCATCGGCCCTCGGCCCTGCTGCGGTATGAGAACCAGCCGGCCGGGCCATACTCATCTCGCAAGTTTGATGAGCAGGCCCCCCCTCCCCCTCGCCGCTCCCCCCCGCGGTCTGGCAACACCCAGCTTGCTCGCTGCTCTAATTTAGGGGCGCGGATGGCGGCGCCGAGGGAAAGAGAGACTGCCCGCGTGCATACATGCATGATGCATGGCAAGCCTAAAAACAGGGCCGGATCGACACGAATTGTAGGGAGAGCCGGGACGGCGGACGAGGACGGCCACAGCGCGAGTTGGCGACGCCCCGTGGCCCCCCCTTTTCTTTTCGTGATCCCCGTTGCCGGTCAGCAATGGCAGCTCCCCCTCGTGGTGTTTTTTTCCCTACTGGACCCTGGTTTCAAAAAACCATGGCTGCTACCCCGCGACGCCGCCGCCGCCGCCGATCCCACCTGGTCCTGTCAGTGTGCCTTGCATGCCCCTCCCTCTCTCGAGTCCTCCCCTTTTCCACTAGAGGAACGGCTTCCCGAGAGCCGAGAGGAAGGTGGGCAGGGGGAGCAAAGAGCAAGAAACAAAGGGGAAAATAAAACCCCGTCAAAAAATAAGAACCTGATCTCACCCCATTGTTCCTGCGCCGCGCCGGCCCCCGGCCCAGTCCAAGGGTGTCACTTGTCGACTCTAAGCCACAGTCGAGGGAAGGGAGACCCGAGTCCTCAAACGGGCAACAGAAAAAAAAAAGAAGAGAAAAAAAAAGAAGAACAGAAAAGGAAAACCCCCCCCCCGACTGGTGCCCTGGCCTGCCCTGCTGCGGCAGGCTCCGATTCAGACAATTGCCCTCCCTTGACTCACCTCTGTTCTCTTCTGCTTTTCGGCGCCCCAATTGACCCGATCAGGCCCATGGCCGCCCCTCCGCCCGGCCACGCCATCGTTCCACCATTCCACCGTTCCGCGTTGGATTCCCGCGTTGGGTGAGCTGGCGCTCTCGCTGACCTACTCCATCCCTTGGAAGGAGCTATCCAGCAACAACACTCACTCGGCACGCCCACGCCCACGCCCACCACGCCGTAACAACACACTCACTCAGCCTCGCGCCTCCCGGTCACACGCCCTCGCACACGCCCACGTACAGCAACGCCCACGCACGCGCACACTCACACGCCTCTACTCACGCCACGCGGGTAGAGGTCACCCCCCGCGGATAGAGGTCATTCCCCGCGACGTCGAGGAGAATTCCTCCCCCGCGGACCGACCCGAGCCATCCCTCCCTCACAGCCAGCCAGCCAGCCGCAGCACACATACCACCGCTCCCGTACCTTGTATCAATAGCTACATCCCAAGTGCCACCCAGGTGGCCGACCCCAGTGCCGGTCAAACGTCGGTTTACCGCCTGGCCTGCAAGCATCCGTATTTGCGGCCCGCCATCCTATCGTCGTCGTGGCCTGACGACCTGGCGACCTAGCGCCCTTGGGACGTCACCACGACGAGATGGCGAATCGGCCAAACTTCATTGACCTCCGGTCGACTTCCCAGGCCTCTCTCGGCTCCACCGGCCGTGCCGGGCTGCGGTCCCCGCGCCTCCACCTGGCCGGCGAGGTCCCGCCCGAGCTGTCCCCTCTCGATGCCTTCGCGATGCAGAGCCGACTGCTGGCCCGCCAGCTGGAGGAGGCCGCCAAGGACGGGAGCAGACTGAGCCGGCTGCCGCCCCTCACCACGGCGAGCCCTCTGATCGTGCAGGGCCGGTCCGATTACTTCCGCTCCATGTCGCAGGACTGCAGCCCGGACCGGGACTCCCCCATCGTGCACGGCTCGGGGCTGGGGCTGCGGACCGAAGTCGACGACAACCTCTCCGACGAGCTCAGGCCCCAGTCGATGCACCCGCGGATGAGCAGGATACCGCCGACGCCGGACGACCCGAGCATGCCGGGTGCGTCGCCCTTCTCGGACCAGCGCGGTCGGCAGCTGGGACAGATTTACGAGGACCAGAACCAGGCCTCGTTCGGGGCTAGGAGGGAGCAGTCGCCGGGCCGCATGTCGATCGAAGGCGCGGCCACGATGGGCGGCAGCCGTGGCGGCGGCGGCGGCGGCGACGACACGGCCTCCCTCCGGCGAGAGGGTTCGCTTAACCTGCCGTCGCCCCGGCTGAGCCGGCCGACGCACCAGTCGCCCGACCGATTATCGCGCAAGAGCTCGTTTGACGCCGCCGGCCTGCTCCCGCCGCGGTCTCTGTTTCCGCCGCGGCGGTCATCCAGTATCACGTCGTCGCCCCTCGAGCCGACCGACGAGGCCGCCATGAGCAGCTCCTTCTCATCTCTGCCGCCCCGCAAGCTCTCGGCCAGCAGCAGCAGCGGTGTCGGCGGGATTGGCGGCGCCGGCGCCGGATACGGAGCCTACTCGCCCGCAATCGGGCCGTACCACCGATCCCCCTCGGTCGCGTCCGAGTCCGCTGCTGTGCTCCCCCGTCCCGCCTTCAACTTCTCCCGGCCGATGAGCCGGGCGGACACGCCCGGACCCGAACGCCAGCCCTCGTGCGACAGCCAGGCCTCCTTCGCGGGCGACGACATGACGACGCCCGTGAGCATGCATAGCGAAAGCTTTGCCGATGACCGGCCCGCCGCCGTCGCTCCGTCGTACATCTACTCCAAGTTCGACCTGCCCCGCGGCAAGATGCTCCAGCGGTCCGTCGCACTCGAGGCGGCGGCGGCGGCGGCGGCTGCCGCCACCGCCACGTCGGCCGCGCCCGGACTCCCTACCTGGAAGCCAGCCGCGGCCCTGGTCTCGTCATCGGTCTCGTCCACCTCGACCACCCCGCACGGTGGCGCGCCCCCGTCGCCGCCGACCAGGCCCTCCACATCCGATACGTTTGAGCCCGCGAGCTGGCTCAATGGCCCCGACAAGCACGGAACCGCGGCCGCATCCGCGACCGGCATCCCCCCCCACCCGTCCCCCAATCCCAGCCGGCCGCCCTCGGCCGAGCCCGGCCGGGGATCTGAAGACAGCCCGTCCCGCGGACGGCCTCACGAGCTGCCCCGCCTGCTGACCGCCATATCGACAACCACGGCGGCCACGACCGACACGGCCAGCACCCTCCGGGCGGCCAGGTCCCAGCACTCGGTCGGCCCGTCCGTATACGACATGAGCGCGGAGGAGCACCTCGCCAAGGGGATCGAGTGTCACGAGAACGGGTCCGTCAACGAGTCGGCCTACCATCTGCGCCACGCCGCCCGCGCCGGCCACCCCACCGGCATGCTGCTGTACGCCCTGGCATGCCGCCACGGCTGGGGGATGCGGCCCAACCAGGCCGAGGGCGTGCGCTGGCTGAAGAAAGCGGCCGAGTGCGCCAGCCACGAGATCGCGGACGACGAGTGCCTGGCCAAGGAGGGCAAGTTTGTCGATTCGGCCGACCGGCGGACCCGAAAGGCCCAGTTCGCGCTCAGCATCTACGAGCTGGGCGTCAGCCACATGAACGGATGGGGAATTGACCAGGACAAGACCCTGGCTCTGCGATGCTTTGAGATTGCCGGCTGTAGGTGGACTTGTCGCCCCCCCTCGCTCCTCGAGCTCCCGCGCTGACTTGTGATATCTGCTCTTTCGTTTCCATCCACCCCAGCCTGGGGCGATATTGACGCGCTGACCGAGGCCGGCTTCTGCTATGCTAAGGGCGTAGGCTGTAAGAAAGACCTAAAGAAAAGCGCAAAGTTCTATCGCATGGCCGAGGCCAAGGGCGTGAGCATGGTCGGCAATAGCTGGTGAGTTCTCGTTCGCTCCTGCGCGCTCTGGTTCCCTCTGCACGATTCCGCTTCCCGCAACGTACCTTGGCTGAGTTTGCTGGTGGCCAGGATCCACAAGGCAAAATACAACGACGACGAGGGTGATCGGAAGAAGCGGGCACGGAGCAAGTCGAGGACACGGGCCATGTTTGGTCTGAAAAGTGCCGGGTCCTGAGGCCATTCTTCTGCGGCAGAGGCAATAAAAAGAACGAGGCAGGGGGGAGGGCACTCGGCCCGACTCGGACCACCTCATCGTTGCCCTTTTCTTCTCTCGGTCTTTTTCTCTTTCTGGTCCTTTTCTCTCCTTGGTTCTTCTCTCTCCTTCTTGGTCCTCGTCTTCTCTCCTACTTGCTTCTCTCCCCCTCTTCTCTCCCTTGGCCCCCACAAATTCGTCACCACATGCATCATCTCGAGCCGGCGTTGCCTTGGTTTTTAGTCCTCTGCTTATTGCACTGCAACACACCCATGTCTCCCTTTTTCCTTATTTCTCATCTCACGACAAAAAGAGAAGCATGGCTGGACCCCTTCCGGGGGGGTCCCTTCCATCGGCCAGTACTGCGGGGGGGTATCTCGGACCGGCAAGTGGCATGATCACTACGATACATAGCGGGGGAAGCATATCTGCCTAATGACTGGGGAGGGCGGCGTTCCATTCTAGGGACGTGGGAGCAAGGATGAGGGGGATATGCCCGCCATCTGGGCGGTCGGGCGTGACGGCAGGGTTTTATCGCAGCAGCAGAAGTAGCAGATCGATCTGCCTGCCGTATGACTGTAGTCCTAGTCCAGCCAACGGAGGCAGCTGAAGCATCGTGATCTGTCTGTTTGGGATGCGACTGTGGCACGACCCATCAAGGTATTTGAACCAACTGACCTGCCTGCCATGAACCATAGTCCAACTCATTCGTCTGTGCCCCTCACGACTGCAGCCCAGCCAGAGGCCAGCAGAAGGAAACACCAGGTCTCCATCTGCCTGCCCGCCGTACGACTGTAGCCTGGAAGGGAAACTACTGCTTCAAGGAGCGCTGATATGGCCGCTCGCCTGCGCCCGTCATGTGACAGCCTTGCTATGTAGAAAAATGCGGAGGCAGCAGCAGCAGATCCAGCTGTTATACTAGTCCAAGCAGGGAAAGCATCCGGAGTACTCTACCGGCGGGCCTTAGGACCGGCGTCAGCCGACTAATCAAGACAGCACACGCCCAGCTGACCTGATCTGCCTGCTATTAGACGGACTAGACTGACTGGATGAGACCTCAGAAGCAGCAATTGATCTGGTTGCCTGACTAATTAAGACAGTAGGGCAGAGCCGATCGATCCATCTGCCCGCCATACGATACAGCCGCCCGACTGGTGATGAGGACAGCAGGGCCAGATAGAGCTGGTTTATCCATCTTGCTGCCGTATATACGCGGCAGCCTGCCTGGCAGGAAACACAGGGGCAGAGCCGATCGATCGATCTGGCCGCCCCCGGCCGCAGCCCGACCAAGAAAGACCGGAGCCTCGAGTGTCCATCTTGCAGATCGGGTGTCTGCGGTGGTGGTGGCAAGCAACAAGCCCACAGACCCATCTCATCTCACCCGAGACATCTCGTACCGGCATCATTGAACACCAACCTACCTACCCATTCGAGACTGCAGACGAACGAGGACGACCCCAGTGTATCGTGCCCGCGCCCGCGCCCGCGCCCGCGCGCCACCCCCGGCTCTAAACATCCACATCCATACGATCGCCGCCGCCGCCGCCCCTCCCCGCACCATGCCCTTCCTCCTCCGCCGTAATGTCGCGTATCTCGAGATACCGGCCCAGCTCATTCCGCTGGATGATCTTCTCCGCCAGGACGGCGGTGGTGCCGCGCGGGAAGGTATAGTTGCGGAGCTTCTTGGTCCGCTCGTTGGGCAGGACGAAGCCGCGGAAGAGGGTGGTCTTGTCCAGGGTGATGACGGCGACGTCGACGTTGGAGCCGGACCCGAGATCGTTGAATATGCCGGCCAGCACAGCGTCGCTGACGAGGGCGCGCGCCTCCTCCATGCTCAGGCCGGGACGCCAGCGGGTCTCGAACACCGACATGGCCGCCAGGCTGCCGGACCCCATCGTAACGTACGGGAGCTTGTCGGTGCTGCCGTGCGCGTGCACCGTGAACAGGTGGGTACCGGTCGGGTCCACCCCGGCGACGACGAGGTAGGCGCCGATGTGGCCTCCGTGCTGGAACAGGTGCTGCTTCAGCATGGTCATGCACGCCACCACCCGGGGCTTGCGCCCGGTCGAGAGAGAGTGCAGCTCGAGCTGGGACGAGACCATGGCGGTGGTGAACTCGGTGTCGGCCGCGGTGCCGGCGCCGGCACACCATATCTGCGGCGAGATGTAGTGCACCTTCTGGCAGTTCTTGTCGGCGACGATGTCGCCCGAGGTGGCGCGGGTGTCGGCGGCGATCTGGTGGGGAGACCTTAGTTGGGTGGCTCCTAATCTACCGGGTGGGGAAGATGATGGGCGCACGGGGGCGGGGGCAGAGGGAGAGAGAGACGGAGACGGAGAGAGGAAGAAAAGAGAGAGAAGAGAGGGGGGGGAGAGAGTGAGAGAGAGAGAGAGAGCAAGAGGGAGAGAGAGAGCAAGAGAGAGAGAGGGAGAGAAAGTGACGCACCACGACTCCCCCGTCGAAAATGCAACCGACAATGGTGGTGCCGGTGCTAGTCGCCCGCGGGAGGGGGATGCCCCGCGCATGGAGGGCGGCATTGCGGTTATGGTTGGAAAAGTCGAAGCCGGGCATGTTGGCGGGGATCGATGGTGGGGAGGGAGGGGATAAGAGCGGTGGTGGGTGGCGGCGCTGGTGGTATGATGGGTGGTGGTGGTGGTGGTGGTGATGTCCCGGGGGCAAGCTGGGGCGGCTGGCCGTGGCGGGGCGCGCGGAGCAAGGCTGAGGTCACGTGTGATGCTCCTGCTGTTGGCTGCGTATGAGGGAGGACATGGGACTGTACAATTGGCCAGCTTCAAATTGGGAGCGATGCTGCTTATTCGATTCAGTTCCAATCGATAAAATATAAGAAGCCATAGGAGAGAAGGAAGGCGTCAGAATGAGGTCACCAAACAGCAACTTGACACCAGCTGTCCCCTCGGGTCCGGTCATGATGACCCGGCCGGCCGGCGCAACCGCAGTACAAACAAGACCCGACCGATCTCGACCGCCCGCCAACAGCTTACTGCTCAACTTCGGATCTGGTCCATCCATCCATTGCCAGCTCTGGTCGACGTCAATCGGGTCTTTTCGTCCTGCCGCTTCCCTGCTCAGACCACCAGCTCCTGATCACCCCCCCAGAGAAAGACCCAGCACACCTCGACCACCAACCAGCTGCTCAACCGATTTCAAATCAGCCATGATCATGATCGACAGACCAGTATCGGCCGAGATCCACTTGTGCCTTCCAAATATCGATCCCTGGTCTCAGCAGCTAGCTAAGCAGGCGACGACCCGACCAGTCTCTGTCTCGGTACTCTCCATCTCCGTACTCTCCGTCTCTGTATCCTCCGTCTAGCACATCAGTGTATGAGTGCCAAAACGTCAATCAGACCGGAGCTCAAATTTTTGGACCGAGGAACAACTAGCCCTGCTCATAGCCGCAGGGTCTGTACTCCCCCTGTCCCCATGGGATTGTATGTTGCCATCCATCCATCTCTCCTCCAGCCTCTGCCCTGGCATGAGCCCCCCTTCTGCCGCCCACTATTCCGCCCTCCCTGCTCCCTCTTCTCCATCTTCGTCCCCCCCTTCTCCGGTTTCGTCCCCCCCTTCCCATCCTTCGCCTCCCCCCTCTTCGTCTTCGTCCCCCCCCTCCCATCCTCCGTTCTCCTCCTCTGGTTTGGCTCCGCCCGCCCCTTCTTCTCCATAGTCCCCCATCCGCTCTCTCTCCTCCTCTCTGTCGGCAGCCATGAGGGAGGCCAAATATTGGAGTATCAACGTCGCCTGGTGGTGTCCCCTAAGACCCAGCCAAGCCAACTCTGTTTTCATCTGGCCTCTGACCAGCTTCTCCTCGGCCTCGGTGATGCGCGCTCCATACACAATCAGGAACCGGCACAGATGACTCGCGTTCGGCGTCCAGAAATAACGGCAGACCAGCATAAGGGCCGATTCGCCCGTTCCGGGGCGGCGGACGTTTGGGTCGCATCCGTGCTCGAGGAGGAACTGGACGGCATCTATCTGCGCCGAGTGGCCGGGCGAGAGCTCATCCGGGTCGTCCAAGGCCTCTGTCTGGTCCGCCACATCCGGCCCCGGCCCCGGCCTGGCCGCCACGTCATATAGCAGCGGGCTGTCCCACCACGGAGAGCACAGCCGCAGCAGCGTCTCATTCCTCGGCACCGCGCCGTGGTCTGTCAGAACCTTGGCGCAGGCCAGCGCCTTGCTCGCCCACTCCATGTACACCTTGTCCCAAGGCTGGCAGTGCTCGCTCAGCTCGGCCAGCACCCGACAGAGCGGGGTATCGCCATCGACGTTGGCCAGGTCCGGCCGCGCACCATACTTGAGCAGCAGCTTCAGCGGCTCGATCTCATAGTTGGACGCCGCCATGTGGAGCGCCGTGTTGCCCCGCTTGTTCGCCAGGTTAATGTCCAGCCCGGCCTCGACAATGACCGAGATGAACTTAAGCTTCTGCAACGGCGTGTTGAACACCCACCGGTGGATGTGGTGCAGCAGGCTGGTCTCGGGCATGCTCGAGTAGAACGGATTGTCGAAGATGAGGGCCGGACTGGCGCCCAGCCGGACCAGCAGCATCGTGATCTCGAACGGGTCCACGCCGGGGTTCCGGCGGGCGCACGCCCACACGATCATGGGCAGATTGCCGTGCGCACACATGCTCAGGTTCGCGCCCCGGGAGACGCAGAAGGCGAGGAAGTCCCACTGCCGCCGCTCATATGCCAGCATCAGGATGTCGGCATCGTAGGCTCCGGGGAAGGCATACCGGAGCGGGCCGAAGCCGTCGAGGCTCAGGATGACGTTTGCCACCGCCACGTTTCCGGTCCCGGCGCAGTCGAAGAGAGCAGACCAGCGGCCGCGCTGGAGCTGGGCGCCGCGCCGGATGAGCAGCTTGGCCACCCGGCCATGGCCCTGGCACAGCGCAAAGTGCACGGCCGTCGTCAGCTCGGGGAACCGGTAGCTCGAGGACGGGCACCCGCAGAAGGCGGACCCTTGCACGTCTATGTTGCAGCCGCGGTCGAGAAGGTCGATGACGATGCTGTGGTGGCCGTGGAAGGCGGCCAGGTGCAGCGGGTGGCATATCCATCCGGCCTGCGGACCCCATGGGGCTGGCTCGTCGGGGTCACACACCCTGACGGCCCGGCTGGTCATGGAGCTGAGCCCGTCCGTCCTCGTGGCCGTGTGCCAGCACGTGAGCGGGTCCGCGCCGGCCGCGACCGCCTTGCATATCGTCCTGATATTGCCAGTGCAGTACGCCCAGAAGAGGCAGCATGCATGGCCGTGCCGGATGTTGTCGCGGTAGGCGAGCCCCTCCAGGACCGCGTGCAGGCGCCGGCTGCACCGCGCGAGGTTGAGCAGGGAGAGCGTGTTGCGGGATAGGGGTGAGGAGGGGGCGAGCAGATCATCGGGCGGAGCGACATTGTCAGGGGGAGGGGAGGCGAGAATCTGGTCGCCGATAAGGCTGAGAATCTCGGTGGGAATGGTAGAAAGGGTGGCGGCGGATGTGGCAGCTACGGCAGCTGTCGTGGTAGCCAGCGGCGGTGGGTCCATCCCCCTCTCCGGGGCTGGGGGTGGGGGTTCCATCATAGATGGAGTGTGATGAGAACGCGAGAGAGCTGGGCAGTAGATAAGAAGGCGACGAGGCCAGAGGCGACAGGGCCAGAAGGCGGCACGGTCAGAAGGCGGCAAGGTCAGAAGAAGGCGACAGGCAGCAAGCGGCAAGGCCAAGACAATTCTTTTGCTCGTTGTTTGTTCAACATGACAGCAAGGCCGGCAAGGCCGGGACAGCATGTGAGGACAAACAAGTGGTGGCAGCCGGCAGGCAGGCAGCGGGCACCTGCCCAGCGCGTCATTGCCGGTGCTAGGGCTGCTGTCACGTGTAAATGTGGCAAGAGTGGAGGGAGATCGGGAGATCGGCCGATCGGCATACTGGACAGGCCAGGCTGTTGTTCCCACTAGAGAAAATGGGCTTGGGTTATTCCCACCCTGATCAGTTGTTCTCTTACCAGTAGTCTATCAAGTTTCTCTGTCTGGCCTGGACTGGTCTCGTCTCGCTCCATATGAGGGTAGCTTATCCATCCGAGCTTCCGGCCAAGGATAGCCAACCCTGATTTCAAGATATATAGGGTCTGGCCTGGTTGACTCTGGCCTCCGGCCGCTGCTCCAGAGCCCGATCAATGGTCCGGCCGTCCAACTTATCGGATTGATTTACATATGGCCGCTATGGGTTCAACCACCCGTTGAATTTTCTTCCTGTACCCCTCGGCCCCCCCGCGCGGAGCCTGGCGCAGGGCGCCTAATGCGAACACTGAACCTGCAAAGCCATGGCCACCACCACCACCATCAGCCTCGGGTTGGGGGCGGCCGAGACCCAGATTCTTGACTAAACCCGGCATTATACCGCCTGAAATACACACTTGCATGCATCCACTCCCTCTCCAAGTTGGGGGTGGCACTGGTGTCATCCCCCCACTTGCTGTATTGTAGGAATTGTAGGAAGGGGGCCGCGCGAGGCCGGCCGACGCGGCCAGTCCGAGACCAACGGGAGCGGCAAGATGATGATGCTATAAAATGCTGGCTCCCTCCCCATCGCCGGCCATTTCTTCATCACTGTTATGCGAGACTCTCATCTCCACCCTCTCATTTTGCTTCGCGGTGGCCATTTTGCCTGATTATTTCGCGCCCACTTCATGTCTAAATCAAGCCAGACGATGCGGTACGCATCCCGACCCATCCTCGTCCTCGTATCAGCGTCGCTCGCGTCCATCTCCCCTGCTAACGTCGCCTGCCAGCCAAGCGACGCCCGCCTCGATCGACTCCTCGCTCGACACGGCAGGCCTCGGGTCGGAGCAGCGCGGCCTGCTCGACCTCATCGACAAGCTGCAGTTCTGCCAGCTCGACAATGTCAAGCTGCCGCAGATCGTCGTGGTCGGCGACCAGTCCGCCGGCAAGTCATCGGTGCTCGAGGCCCTGACCGGCACGCCGTTCCCGCGGGACGCCGGCGCGTGCACCCGGTTCGCCACCGAGATCCGGCTGCGGCGCGACCGCGAGCCCCGGCTGGCCGTGTCCATCATCCCGGACAAGAACCGGCCGTTTGACGAGCAGGCCCGGCTCTGCGAGTTCGGCGGCCACGTCCGGGGCGACACCCCGTTCGACGTCCTCATGCGGGACGCGGTCGAGCAGATCGCGCCGAAGCACATTCCCGGCCGGTTCGCGGCCCGCGACGTGCTGGTGGTGGAGAAGAGCGGGCCGGACATGCCGCTGCTGACGCTGGTTGACCTGCCGGGCCTGGTCCGGGTCGCGAACCGGGACCAGTCCGAGCACGACATCCAGACGATCGAGGCGCTGTCGGACCGGTACATGCGGTCGTCCCGCACCATCATCCTGGCCGTGGTGGGGGGCAACAACGACTACGTGCAGGCGCCGATCCTCAAGAAGGCGCGCCAGTTCGACCCGTCCGGGTCCCGCACCATCGGCGTGCTCACCAAGCCGGACCTGACCGAGCAGATCGGGCTCGAGGACAAGTTCATCGAGCTGGTCGGAAACAAGGACGAGTCGAACCACTTCAAGCTCGGCTGGTACGTGCTGCTGAACCCGGGCCCGCCGCGGCCGGGCGAGCCCTGGCCGGCGGCCGCGCAGCGCAAGGCCCGCGAGGACGAGTTCTTCGGCCGGGGCCGGTGGAGCACCCTGCCCGCGAGCATGTGCGGGATCGGGCCGCTGCAGCAGAAGCTGAGCCTGCAGCTCCAGCGCCACATCGGCCGCCACGTCAAGACGCTGCGGCGCCAGATCCAGCAGGCGCTCGAGCGGTGCGAGGCCGAGCTGCGGTCCATGGGCACAGCCCGGGACACGGTCGAGGAGATGCGGCAGGAGATGGGCGAGCTCTTCTCGGCCTCGAACCATCTGGTGACCCCGGCCGTGGACGGGACCTACAAGAACCCGCCCGGCGAGCGCTTCTTTGCCAAGCAGTCCGACCCCCGCGGCACGCCGTCGCAGAAGCTGCGGGCCCGCGTCCGGGAGGAGAGCGACCGGTTCGCGAAGCGGTTTCGCCAGAACGGCCGCAAGACCAACTTTGGCCGCTCGTCGTCGTCGGCGGCATCGAATTTGCCGTCGTCCGGCCCCTCCTCCTCCCCGGCTGCCCTGCCCGAGGCCGGGGCCGGCAACCTGACCGCCAAGCGCGAGTTCGCCCGGCGCGAGGTCGAGCCGCTCCTCTCGCAGATCCGCGGCAACGAGCTGCCGCTGGACTCGAACGCGCGCGCGCCCTACATCCTGTTCCAGGACTTTAGCGTGAACTGGCCGACGCTGGCGCAGGAGTACCGCGACAACCTGGCGGTGATCTGCAACGAGTTCCTCGCCGACGTGATCGACTACGCCTGGCCGGTGCGGATGCGCGAGCCGCTGCGGCAGCACTTCCTGGAGCCGCACATGAAGGCGATGCTGGAGGCGGCCGAGGAGGAGCTCGGCAAGCTGCAGGACGACATGGAGCTGGAGATCCAGCCGTTCGACCCCGAGTACGAGGGCCGGCTGCGCCGGTGGCGGGCCAACGCGACCGAGAACGGCGGGTCCTACACTGAGGCCGAGGAGGTGCTGGAGAAGATGCTGATATACTACGAGCTGACGGCCCGGATCTTCATCCGCAACGTCGTCACCCAGGTGGTGGAGCGCCACCTGCTGCTCGGCATGCTGCGGCTGTTCAACCCGGTCAAGATGCTGGCCATGCCCAACGACGTGGTCGAGATGATCGCGGCCGAGAACCGGGAGGCCCGCGATCGCCGACGGGCCCTCAAAGCGCAGCGGGCCGCTATCGAGGAGGCCAAGAACATCTGTGCGAACCTGGCGATGCGCAGCGAGCTCAGGGCGGTGAGTAGGAGCAGTCGAGCGGCAAGCAGCTTCCCATCCCCCGGGAGCCCGGATGCTGACTCCATGTCCGTGTCGCAGTACGAGGGTGACGATTATGACGAGGATACGCCGACGGATGATGACGACACGCCCCCGCTGCCGGCCGGCCCTCGGCCCAGCAACTATTCGAGCAGTTCCCCCTCTCCGCGAAATGCGCTCCCTCCCCCTCCCATCCCCTCCTCGCGCGGCGGCGACCAACAGCCGCAGGGCCCGACAAGGGCTGGCCGTTCCAACTCTGCCTCATCGCGGCACGCACGTAACCAGTCGGTGACGATGATTACCGACGAAGGAAGCGGCGGCGCGCCCGCCATGCCGGCCCTGCCGGCCCCTCCGCCGGCGCAGTCGGCGCAGGGACCCTCCACGCCGGGGCAGTATTCAAGCCCGCCCAGCGGTGGCAAGTACATGGTGCAGTGGGATCAGGAGAGCACGCTGAGCGGCAGCGGCAGTGGGTACAGCGCGGCCGAACCGCAGCAGCAGCAGCAGCAGCAGCCGCCGCCGCCGCCACCAAGACAGCAGCAGAACGCGCAGAACCAGCAGCACCAGCAGCAGAGTCTTGAGGCCTACTATGCCGGAGCGCAGGCGCAGCAGCAGCAGCAGGCGCAGGCGATGCAGGAGTACCAGGCGGCGCAACAGGCGGCCGCGCGGGAGGTGCGGGAGGGGCACGAGAAGAAGGAGCGGCGGTATCGGCTGCCGAAGCTGGGGAACTAATGCGTTCGTCCCATGCCAACACGGCCAGAGTAGGTTCGGGGCGCGGGGTAGTAGCAGGAGGGGTCGAAGATTTGGGGTGGAGCCGTCTGGGATTCGGTTTGGATAGATTATAAGGTGATTTTGCTTGCGGTCAGCTTCCCTGCTCTGGGCCGCGCCGTGGACCAGCAGGGTCAGTCATAAAGAATGGGCGCCGGTCTGTTCCATCTCGGGAACGATATCCGCTGGGGGTCGATATGCGTTGCGGGACAGTCGTGCTAGGGGCCAGGCGCCGCGGGGCGGCGGTGTCGGCCCTTGCTGGCGGGTGTCTCGCTCGGTAGCTATACGCTGGAGAGGGTGTTCTGCTCTGCTTAGTGGGTCACAAGGGCCGTCTAGCTCGCCGAGGGTTTCGCCCAAGGCAGGTAGTCGGTCGATTACGACCGTCGCAGCCGGCCTCAGCTCGCAATTGCCTCTCACCACGCCCCACATGCCACCTCCAGCGCCCGGCCGGTCCTCGCTCTGCCGAGCCTGCGCTCGCGCCACGCGGCCGGCGGCGTGTCCCCCCCGCCGCCGCACCGCTCGGAGGCCCTACTCCACCGGCCCCCCGGACATCTACGACATCGTCTGCGTGGGCGGCGGCCCCGCGGGCCTCAGCCTCCTCGCTGCCCTCCGTGCGTGCCCCCCCCCCCCAGTCGCCGCGGCGACGACGCACCCGCTGACCCGGCGGCCATCCAGGCGCCTCCCCGATCACGGCCCCCCTGCGCATGGCCCTCGTCGAGGCCCAGCCGCTCGCCCCCCTGCGCGCCTTCGATCCGTCCCCGACCGCGTTCTCGAACCGCTGCTCCTCGCTGACCCCCGGCTCGGTCCGGTTCCTCCGCTCGATCGGGGCCTGGTCCCACCTGCGGGCCGATCGAGTCACGGCCTACCACGAGATGCAGGTCTGGGACGGTGTCTCGGACGCGCGGATCGAGTTCGAGATGGGCGGCGGCGTCGCCGCCGCCGGCAGCGCAGACGACCCGTCCGTCATCGCGTACATGGTCGAGAACGTCAACCTGACGGCGGGCCTGCTGAGCCGGCTCGACGAGCTGGTCGGGGTGGAGATGCACGACGGCGCCAGGGTCGAATCGATCCGGCTGGGCCGGGACATGGCCGCCGAGGGCGGGCCCGATCTGAGCGCCTGGCCGGTCGTGCACCTCTCCACGGGCCGGTCGCTGCACGCCCGGCTGCTGGTCGGGGCCGACGGGGCCGCCAGCCCGGTCCGGGCCTTCGCCGGGATAGAGGCGCGCGGGTGGGACTATGATCGGCACGGCGTCGTGGCCACGCTCGAGCATGACGCCGCCGACGCCGCCGACGAGCCGGCGATCCTCCCACCGGCCCGACGCCGGATCGCGTACCAGCGGTTCCTCCCCACCGGGCCCGTCGCCGTTTTGCCCATGCCGGGCCGGTACTCGACCCTGGTCTGGTCCACCACCCCCGCCAATGCGGCCGTCCTCCGGGCCCTCTCGGCCGACGACCTCGCCGCCACCGTCAACGCCGCGTTCCGGCTCCGACCCGTCGACCTGGCCTATATGCACACCATCCCCTCCGGCCAGGCGGCCGAGTACGACTGGCGGCTCCAGCACACGCCCGTCTCGGACGTGGCCCGCCACCTCCCCCGTCCCGTCGTCGCCGTCCACCCCGGCACTGTGGCCTCGTTCCCGCTGCGGCTCCTGCACGCGGACCGGTACACCTACCACCGCGTCGCCCTGGTCGGCGACGCCGCCCACACGGTCCACCCGCTCGCCGGCCAGGGCCTGAACCAGGGCCAGGCCGACGTAGCCAGCCTGGCGCGCTGCATCGAGGATGCGGTCGCGCACGGGCTCGACCCGGGCGCCATCCTCTCGCTCGAGCCGTACCCGGCCGACCGGTACGCGGCAAACCACGTGCTGATGGGGGTGTGCGACAAGCTGCACAAGATCTACTCGGTCGGGGCCGGGCCGCTGGTCCCGCTCCGGTCATGGGGGCTGCAGGCCGTCAATGCCCTGACGCCTCTCAAGGCCATTCTGATGCAGCAGGCGGCGGGGGGCGCCAGTCGGCTCTTCTGAGCCCCCCAGCTAGCGGACTACTACTTGCCTACTACTACTTCTGCCTGGCGAGGGGGAACCAAACTGAATCCGCTCGATCGAGCATTGTCCGCCTGACTGAACAGTGCTGAGCCGGCCAATTATGGCCCCGCACAAGTTATAATTATATGCTGGCGGCAGATACCATGCCAAGATACCGGACTGGGCCCGCACCTGACAAGCTATCCATCCCACCGCCAACTCCCCATGATTCTAACCCAACCACCCGCGTAACCATCATCTACACCCGACCTTGGTGACGAGGCCGGACCAGGCCGGACGAAAAAGACAGACCCAGAGCAGGTCACATCCCCGGCGCCCCCTCTTTACGCCCGCACCCTAAACCATTGTAAAAGGCTGAATAGAAACACACGACAATGTCCTCCTTGCGGCCACCAACCACCTCTCGTCTCTACCCGTTCTTTTCTTTCATCTTGCTTCTTGCCTTCTCGGTCCCTCGGCAGATATGGCCTTGTCCCGCCAGATCCCGTTCCCCTCCCCACGCCGCTACCGGTCAACCTCGCCTGGAAAAAGCATCATCACCGTCAGTCATGGCACTGGCTAGCATGGCGAGAAGGCAGGATGAGAAGGACGGGGAGAAGGATGCCCTCACCAAACACAAGGTCCATGGTGCCGATCAGGGCCACCGCGTCCGCCAGCATGTGTCCGCGCGCGATGTGATCGAAGCCCCCGAGGTGGGCGAACCCGGGCGCGCGGATGTGGCACCGGTACGGCCGCTCGGTCCCGTCGCTGACCACGTACACGCCCATCTCACCCTTGGGCGCCTCGATGGCCGAGTACGTCTCGCCGGGCGGGACGGCGTACCCCTTGGTGTAGAGCAGGAAGTGGTGGATCAGGGCCTCCATGTTCTCCTTCATGGCCGCCCGCGGAGGCGGCGAGATCTTATAGTCCTCGACCCGGACCGGGCCGGACGGCATGTCGTTGAGGCACTGGTGGATGATGCGCAGCGACTGGCGGAACTCCTCCATCCGGCACAGGTACCGGTCGTAGCTGTCGCCGTTGACCCCCACCGGCACGTCGAACTCGACCCGGTCGTACGCGTCGTAGGGCGCGCTCTTGCGCACGTCCCACGGCACGCCCGAGCCGCGGAGCATCACGCCGGTGAAGGAGAGGTTCAGCGCATCCGCGGCCGAGACGAGGCCGATATTCTTGAGTCGGGCGATCCAGATGCGGTTGTCGGTGAGCATCTCCTCCGTCTCGTCGATCCGGTCGCCGAACTGGGTGGCCCACTGGTAGATGTCGTCGAGCAGGCCGAGCGGAATGTCCTGGTGGACGCCGCCGGGCCGGACGTAGGCGGCGTGCAGGCGGGCGCCCGAGACCCGCTCATAGAATTCCTAGACCAGACAGACAGACCACATCAGACCCGCCCCCGATCCCGATGCCCCAATCAACTCACGCTCACACGCGAGCGAGCGAGCGTGCGCGCGAGAGGGAGGGGGCGGAGAGGAAAGAGGCCAAGTCGGCGCCGACGCCGCCGCCGCAACGTACCATTAGCTTCTCGCGCTCCTCGAACCCCCACAGGAACGGGGTCAGGGCGCCCACGTCCATGGCGTGCGACAGCACCGACATGAGGTGGTTCAGGATCCGGGTGATCTCCCCGAACATGGTCCGGATGTACTTGGCCCGGTCAGGGATCTCGATGTTGAGCAGCTTCTCTACCGCGAGGGAGAAGCACTGCTCGTTGGTCATCATGGAGACGTAGTCGAGCCGGTCAAAGTACGGCAGCGCCTGTAGGTACGTCTTGTACTCGATCAGCTTCTCGGTGCCGCGGTGCAGCAGGCCGACGTGCGGGTCCGCCCGGGTGATCAGCTCGCCGTTGAGCTCGAGGATCAGGCGCAGCACGCCGTGGGCGGCCGGGTGCTGCGGCCCGAAATTGACGGTGTAGTGGCGGAACTTGCGCCGCTCGCCCGACTCCGGGTCCGTCATGTCCGACTCGGACTCGCTGCCGGCCGCCGTGGACGGCTCAGTGAAGTGCTCAGGCAGGTAGTCCGGGCCGGTGGGCACCAGGCGCGTGCGCTGGTGCTGCTGGTCGTGCTCATGCACGCTTGCGAAGCACCGGTGGCCGCTTCTTGGAGGCGGTGGTTGCGCCGTGATCGCGAGGGGAAGGCATCGCCCGTGGGAGGGCGAGCGGGAGGGGGAGTGGGCCGCGGCGGTGGCGGCGGTGGTGGTGGTGGCTCGCGGTGACAGCGACGAGGAGACGCAACGCCTGGCTGCAACCGCCGCCGCCGTGCTGCGCCCGAGGGCGTAGCGGCAGAGAAACGAAGGCATCGTTGCGCAAGTACGCGTTGGAAAAAGATACCGCCCTCGGTGCCTTCCCTCTAAGGACCGTCGCGGGGTCAGGGGAGTGGAGAGGGGCTGCCCTGTCCTGGTCCTGGGGAAGAAGTGTCGGCGGGGGAGGGCGGCCGAATAGAGGATTGCCGTATCTGGGTGAAAAGGGCGACGGCGGTCTCAATTGTCTGGGATCTGGGATCAAGGCCGGCGGGCGGCGGGCAGCTGCATATGGCATTTACGTGATAATTCTTGGCTGTGGGTGGCTCAGTGGCCGCATCGTTCCCGGGGTTTTGCCACCCAGACCTGGCTGCCCAGCAAGGCCATAGGAGACCGACCCACCCGGCAACAGCCGCCGCCCAGGTGGATTTCTCCGCTTCATTCTGGACTCGGCCATTCTGACTTATCCGTTCCCGCCGTCCTGCTCTCAAGAACTCGATCGAGGATGGAGTCTATCTGGCCTGCCATTCCGGCCGCGATGATATCGGACAGCGAGCCTCGCAGTCGTCGAGTCCCATGGAACCGGCATCCAAACCGTCGGGCCGCTGGAGCGCAGGGATTGCTTGACGTTTGGTCTGGTTGGGCGCGACGTGAAGTCCCTTGTCCTATTGGCCAGATGCTGCCTCTCCACAAGTGTTCCTTGCCGATGGCGGAGGGATTGTGGGCTTTGAACCCGACTTCGGACCCGGGTTCGGACCCGGGGTCGGACGTCATGTGTCCCATTGGCCGATTGCCCCGCAACAACAACTGCTCCCGCTGGCCCCCAACAGGTTTGGAGGAGTTTGTATACAATATTAAATCGGCAGAGCTCCCAAATCGAAACACTGCATCCCCGCATCCTTCATCTGCCCTCCATCCACGTGGACAACAAGAGACGGACCGGACCCGTGTCTGCCGGTGATCGGCATGGGCTCGAGCACCGCGGCGCAGGACCTCTGGCCAACCCCATGCCGATCCATCCGCACAAATCACCCATGACTGATTCGTCCTGCTTTCGGCCAGGCCTCTCTCCAGTCTCTCAAGGGGACCCACTCCGAAGCCAGAGGGCCAGCCCGCAGCTTCGGGAGCCTCCCTCTGGAAGATGGTGGTCCAGCGCGGGAGCCTCATCCGCACTGCCCTCGGGTCATCATCCCACACCCGGGCCGTCAGTCCCGCCGGCTTGGGCCTAGAGATCGCCACGGCAGGGAGCCGGCGCCTCTTCTCCCCAGAGAAAGGGTGCTGGTACTCGTGCCCACCCGGCGTCCCGCCATGC
>JAOYNC020042505.1:0-12040 GCA_025802115.2 Bertia moriformis
CCCCCCCACCCCCACCGCCGCCGCCGCCGCCCCGCCAGCCATCGTCGCCATACGACGCGCTGCCTTCGCGATTCCGACTGGATTTGGGACCGTTGCTACCGCCCTTGTCCGTCTGCATCCGCCGGCTGATCGCCTTGGACGACACGCCGGCCCCGATCTCGATATCGGGCTCCTCCACCACCATCCCGTGCTCGATCGGCTTGCCGCCGCTCCCGCCGTACTCGGCCGTGAGCATCCACTTGCGGTCCGCCTCGGTCAGCTTGTGGATCGGGATGATGCTGACACCGGTCGAGTAGTCGCTGCAATCGCGGGGGCCGAAACCGACGCCCCAGCGGGTCTGAATATGCAACGCGTGTGGTCAGCTTAAGGGAGGGAGGGTGAGGCCAGACCGGACAGGAAGAGCCGGGACGGGACAGGACAGGCGGGGGTGGCCAGGTGGACGGGGGCCACCAGCCAGCCAGCTAGCTAGCTTACTCTGAGATGGTAGTCGGGAGTGCGGAAATCCTCCATCCCCTCCTTGGCACGCTCCGCGTCCTCTCGGCTGATCATCTTGACGAAGGCGTGGCGCTTGTCCTTGTTGACGATGCAGGTCTGAACCGCGCCGAATTTGCTAAAGACCGCCCTCAGCTCGGATTCGGGGCAGCTACAGGTACGAGTTTGGTAGGTAAGCATCGACCACAGATACACGCGCGCACGCGCTCGAGAAACGCGAGAGAGCAGTGGCTGGCCAGCAATGAATCGCCAGCAGTCAGCCGGCAGGAGCACTCACGTCACACCGCCAACGAAAAGGGTCCGGCTGTGGACCTTGATATGTCCAGTTGGCAGCGATCGGTCATACTGAACCAACTTCTCCCCGCGCCGAAACGTCGACGCCGACAGAGACGGACTATCGCCCGGGCTACGACCGCGACGACCGGCCCCGGCCGGACTGCGCTGCCGGTATTCCCGCCTTCTCCCGTCTCTATCGTGATCGGGGGAGTCAAGCCCATAATCGCCGGTGCCGGCTCCGACCCCGACTCCGACTCCAAAGCGGTCCCTCCCGCCGCGGGAGGGGGGGGGGTCACGATGATCCCAGCCACCGCCGCCCCGAGGAGACCTAGATCGGGACCGGCCGCGGCCGCTGCTGTTGCCATTGCTGCCATTGCTAAAGTTGTTGTGGTTGTTTTGATGCTGTTGGCGGATGTTTTGGCGTGGCGACCCGACACCATCATGGTGGCGATCATCCGGCCTGTCACGTGATTCGTCAGACCGCGTCACCGGCCAGCTCCCCTGCCAAGCTGGAGCTGGAAACGACGACGGTGGGGGGGGAGCCGACAAGACCGGCAAAGAGGACATGGGCTGGTTCGCGCCCATCATGCTCTGGATGATGGCCGGGATCTGATCGGCCGGTATGCCCTGGCTCATCAGGGCCTGTAGCAACAGCAGCTGCTTCTGGGTATTGGCGTCAAGCTGGGGGTGGGCGAGAGCCGGCTGCGGGACGGCGGCCGGCAGTCCGACCCCATACGGATTGCCCATGGCTGGGCCCAGATGATTCATCGCTACGCCTGCGGGGATATGTGGGGGCGGAGGCACCTGGGCCTGATGGTGAGGAAGAAGGTGAGCCGGCGGAGCCGGCGGGGCCGGGATCGCGTACGGACCCGGGTTTATGGCCGTGATTCCGGATGGGAACCCAATGGCTGGGTGGATTCCGTGAGAGACCGGGATGCTGACCGGGAGGGCGCCGGCCGAGGAGGATTCCCCATTACTGTGCGAGTGTCCTGCAGCACCAGCGGCACCCGCAGTGCCAGAAGTAGCAGCACTGGCAGCAGTGTTCTGGGTATTCTGGGTCTGGCGGGCGATGTTGGCCAGGGCCTCCATGATGGCGGAGCTGCTGAGTGCGGATCGATCCAGGGTCGGGGTCCGGGTCGGAGTCGCTTTCGGGCCGGCATCTCCGGCTGCGGCGACAAGATCTGGGGGAGGAGTGCTCCGGGGGGTGGTCGACTCGGCGGCTACTCATTCCAGAGCAGAGCAGAGCAGGCAGGGCGAGGTCAGTTTACAGATTGTCCGGCCGGTCGCAAGATAGGCCCCGTCAGGGGAAATGTGAAGACGGTCATCGCTGCGCATATATACGTACTCTGGCCCATTTGAGAAGCTGCCGATGCGGCAGATGCGGCCGAAGCCGCCAGCTTCTCTCTGAAGGACTTGAGCATGGCGGACGGAAAGGTCTGGCCCTTGGTCCATATGTCCACTAGTTTCTTGATCTTCTCCTACAAGACGATTCACATGTAAGCTGGAGTCCGACTACATGCGAGCCAACTCATGCTCTGATCACGGAGATTGTGAAGGGCCGCAGCCGGCGGGTAACCCGTGGGCCAGCGAGCGAGCCAGCCGGCCAGGCCCCACCGTGGTGGTTGTGGTGGCGGCGGCGAGCAGGGGCCAACAAGGATTACTATGGCTCGGAGCAAGCCAGTTTCCTGCTGCCGCTGCCGGTGCTGCTGCCGCTGCCGCTGCAACCGTTGCCGTTGCCGCCGCCGCCATCCCTTCTTAATCCAGCCAGCCTCTCCCGAGTATCGTACCTTTTGTCCATCCGGGGCCGAAGAAATTATGTCGTGCATCAGGACGGGCATCAACTCAGTCACGCGGCGCACTCCTGCGGCTGGGGTGCCATCCTCGGCTGAGTTGGTAACGGCCTGGCCGTGGCTTTTCGCGTGCTCCAGCCACTGTCGGGTTACAGAGTCTACGACGTAGAGTACGCCTAGTTTATGAGTGCCGGGCGCTCTCTTGAACTGAGTGTACAGCTTCTGGACGAGAACGGATTCGGACTGGGAGGAGGGAAATGAGAAACGGGGCGCGGGAGAAGGGGTCAGTGCGGCACTTGGTCAAGTCGGCCGATGAGGGGACAGCGGGGCAGACGAGGGGAGAGAATGGGGAGAGATTCTACCTGCACATTCTCGACGCAGAGCGTGGTCAGGCTATGGATCCGCGTGCCGGATACGCCCGGCGGCTTGAGGGCCAGCATGGCCTGGAGGGTCTCCTCCAGCTTGGTGACCGGAGACGCCATGGCGCCGGGGAGAAATACGCGATCAGCGAATTCGAGTTACGGACCGAGCTATGGGCCGAGTACGGAAGGCGGAAGGCGGGCAAGCCGGGAGGCGGGAACGGAAGCGGGACCGGGAGCAAATCCTTCGTGCCTAGCCCGCTCGCGAAGCCGAGCCGAGTACGAGACGAGTGATGAGCGTGCAATGCGGCGGCAGTAGCTGGTGCTCCGTCCGAGTGGCTTACGCCTCCTCGCGTCCGTCCTCCTCCTCTTGGTCCGGGGGGGCGGGAGGGGGCGGGCTACAGGGCGACCAAGAAATACGCGCGAGTGCGCGCGCGCGACTGCTTGCACCCGTCAGATGGTCTAGTCAGATATCGCTCTCCGCCGAGGCTGCGAGTCGTGAGTTGATCCTGGCCAGTGTTGATGGGACTGCAGGCGGAGATGATCAGGTATTTTGTTGTTGTGGACGTGGGCGTGGTGCGGTGGAGTGAAGAAAAAAATAAAATCCACAACTCCGGCAAGGTCGGCAGGCAGTCGGCAGGTTGAGAGAAAAAATAGGGCATTACGCGCCAGGTTGAGCGGGGGAGGTACGTACCGTGGCGAGTTTCGCACCCACCCTCCGAGGGCGAGGCCGAGGGCGTGGTTGTGCAGAGAAAGGGAACCGAGCCAGCCGCACGAAGCTCACGTCACGGTAAGAGCAATAATAAAAGAATAAACCGTGGCGGCAAAAAAGTACCAGGTCAGCCGTCGGATCCAGCAGAATTGCGGAAAGCGAGAGAGGCGGGAGACTGCAGCAGCGGCGGCGGCGGAAGCGGCAGCGGCAGTCGCGGCGACGGCGGCGGCGGCGGCAGCAGCAGGCCCGAGGCGGAAAGGGGAAGGGCAGCCGCAGGTCAATCCTGCCACGTGTAACCTGGCATAAAGGAGGGGCTAGCCAATGCTGCCAGGTGTAACCTGGTGGCCGTGGCCAGAGAGGACTCGAGCCCAGCCTCCAACAAAATGTCAATTCAATTTGCGCAGAGATATACAACACCGCCATCTGTATTTATTCTCACCTTGATCTCCGTGGTGGCGACGGGCTGTAGATAACCTGGCAGTCCGCCTCCTCATCCAAGAGCCGGCCGACAATTCTCTACATCGACCAAGAGATTCGCACCTGGCACTGCGGATCCAACTGTACCTCGTCTGCCCCGTGGTAGGCCGCATAGGTCGATGGCACGCATGCCCCCGACGGGAATTCAGGGCCGGCCCAACTCATCTGCACACGATATACGACTTGACTAGGATAATATCCAGCAGGTCCTCTCTATCCAGTAATATCCAGCGGACATTACACGATCCGGGCCCCGATCCTTTCCGGCCCAGCGGACAGAAACAAAGCTGGCCAGGGGTCTCGTCCAGATCGAGAGATGATAATCTTACACTTGATGTCCAGACAGTATCCAATCCAGTTTTGTTCCCTTTCCTTTCTCCCATCCAACCCAACAGCCCCTTCCAGCCCGATCTGTCCTATAGCACCTCAATCCAGCCCTGGCCCCCCAAGACTACCGGGATCCGCTCTTGCGCAGGGCGTATGACATGTGTATGCCCCCACTGTGTCGAGATCCAGACAGACGCCCCTCATCATCATCCCATCATCAGTATCGTCGTCATCGTCATCATACCCATCCGCATCATCGTCCTCCCCTCTTTCTCCCCCTCCCCTTCCTCTTCCCCCCCCCGTCCCCCTCCTCCCCTCCTCATCACTGCCCCGCCTTGATCGCATCCACAAACAGCTCCCGCATCCCCTTGAGGAGCACAACTAGCTCCCTGCTCTCATTCAGTCTCTCCAGCACCTGTCCCACGCTCGCCCTGTCCACCTTTGGCCTGCACCGCCCGATCTCGTACTCCCGACTCGCCGTGATCAGCTCGAACCAGGCCGGGCGGTCCCAGTTGCGCTCGTCCACGTGGGTGAACACAAACTTGAGCCGGTCGTCCCGGCCGGCCCCCTCGATCGTCAGGCACAGCGTGCTGGTCCAAAAGTCCAGCTCCGGCACGTTGAACCGCGCCTGGGCCGCCTGCCGGCGCGCGTGCTCCTGCTGGGCCGCCACCCGGCTGTCGATGGCGCGCTGCGTCGACTCGATCTGCTTTATGAGCCCGTCCCGCCGGGCGAGGTGGCCGTCCCGCTGGGCCGACAGCTGCGCGATCGCCGTCCGCATCTCTTGCGCCTCGGCCGCCTCCTTCTCCACCGTTTGCCGGTGGGCCGAGCTCTTGTGCTGGACGATCTCAATGTCCTTCTTCCGCATCCGCTGGTCCTCTGTTGCCGGTGAGGGCGGCGCGAGTCGCGGCGTCAGCAGCAGCATCCCATCAGGAGGTGGCCACCTGGAGCCTGGCCCACCGCCATCACCACCACCACCACGCGCCACCTACCTACCCTGCAGCTCAGCAACGGTCACGCGAAACTGGTTCCGCTCCTCGAGCACGCGCTTCCTCCCCTGCTCGATAAACGCGTCAAACCGGGCCGCGAACTTGACCATGCGATCTCGAAGCTCGTCGAACCCGAAATTCACGTTCGGGAGGCTGTCCGCGACCGAGGCCGACGGGCCGACCGATGCTCGCCCCATGCTCGCCGAGGGATCAAACACTGATGTCGCTCGCCTGGTCGACATGGTGCGTGACTGGCTGGCTGGCTGGCCGCAAGGCCGTAATGATAGCTTGGTGGATAGATAGATACAGGTTTGTCGGGGGAATAAAAGCTGGAAGCGCGATCTGTCTGTTTGCCGAACCGGTGTACCGAGGGAGGCAGGTGGAGTGGGAGTGGGGGGGTGGGGTTCCGAGCCGGTGTGTTGAGTTGTCTGGCCAGCCAGCCAAGAGAAAGGTTCTGGGAGTTGCTGAGTAAGCGCTCACGAGAAAAAAAAACCTTGGCCCACTTCATGCGGCTCACTCTGGAGAAACCGGTACATAGCAAAGCTCCTTTTGTAGTGAGAAGGAATCAGGGACCAAGAAGGATCCGAATCCCCTCTGACAAGTCTCAACCTCGACCATCGCCGATTCTCATCCCGACCTTTCCCATCATGATTCCCGACCCGAGTCGCATCCCAGCAGCCTATCCCCCACCACCAACCGACTCATCACCACCACCAACATATCCACCAGTCCGCCCAGATGGCTGATCACCACCACAGCCTTCTCGACCTCGCCTACGGCTACTCAGGCCCGCTCACCTATATCTCCAACCCCAACCCCGAGCGCCATGGTCCCGGTCAATTTCAGACCAGCCGCCGACTTGAGAACCGTCAGTGGTCTCCACCTCCATCCGCTCCCCACATAATGCTCCATCCGCTCCCTTGCACCACACAAATGCCCTGGCCCCCAGAACCGCCCGGATACTGACTATCTCTATATACCAGGCCCGACTCTTCGCTTGCTCACCGAGCCCGAGACTTGGGTCCCGGCTGAAAATGTCTCCGACCCCGATCCTCCTCCCGAGCCTGTCCCCTCTATCCGCGCCAGGCGCCAGGAGAGGTGGCTTCTCGCCACCCACCCGTCCGCCTTTGTCGCCACCGGCGTCCCGATTCGCCATCTTCTCGCCGAGGACCTCAGCCAATCCGCCAACCCCGTCGGTCCGGCCGCCCCCTTGGGCACGTCCCTGCTTGGTTTTGGTCAGATGACCGATTTCGGAGCGGCGAATAGGAGCCCGACCGGGGCCCAGCTGCTCGCCACTCCTGCCGGCACGTCTGGGGAGACCCTGCGCCTGGTGAGGATCCAGTCCCGCCGTCTTACCTGGCATCCAGAATTGGCCGATGGGGCCGATGAGACCGATCAGTCCCATTCGACCCATGACACCGTCGAGGCTTGGGAGCTCGACCTGGAAGATGCCGAGGACGAGACCCACTGGACGACCGACGTGCTCCCCATCTCCAAGATTAAGTTCGCCACCAGCCTCACCCGGTTCGACCCGCTCCGCTGGCTCCTGGTTCAGAAGCAAACCGGAACCACCATTCTCAGGCCCGAGTACCACGACTTCCCCAAGCCCAGCGAGCTTGATCCTGCCCGGATCGGGCCCGCTCGCCCTTCCCGCATCGGCCCGAAAAGACTGGCTACCATCACGGCTCTGCAGACCGGCCGCAATATCCATACCGACCTCGCCTTCAACCCCCCCCGCCGCGGGACCGAGTCGGCCCAGATCGCCATAATCGACCAGTGCGGCTACTGGACCGTTTGGAGCATCCGCCTGTGGAAGCCCGACCGAGGCGTTGCCCATTCCAGCCCGCAACGCATCGCTGCCGGTCACATGACCGATGGCTTCCTCCGCGAGATCCCCCACCCAAGCAGCCATCCGACGGAGAATCATGGTATCGTCTGGATCGGCGGGGATCATCATGTTCCGGATTGGGTCGACAACTACGATGACGACGATGCCTCCGCCGCCGCCGCCGCCGCCGCAGAGGCCGATGTCGCAGTACCATCGAGAACACTTGTGGCCTGGAACCCCTGCCACATCTCAATCTTTGATGTGCCCTCGATGGTATGCTGGCCCATCTTCGCTCCACTCCTCCGCAGCAGGGGCAGTCAGGAGAAGATCCGCGACATCCAGGTCTGCCCTGCCGACAAGAACCACGTCCTCATCCTCACCACCCGCCACTTGATCTGGCTTGATATGTTTCCCGCACACGCCAGCTCCGAGCCGGCGCGCAGGGTGCCATCCATCATTGTCAGGTCGCCTCATCTCTGGGACGAGTCCGACCACACTCTCGGGTTCACCGCTTGCCGCGAGCAGTCCGAATCAGGAAAGGAGTCCGTCCTTGTCCTGTTGTATTCGGCCCTGCAGAAGGACCTCTGCGCGTATTGGCTCTGGCCAGCAACCGGCCGTGCTGTCCCGCAGCATCATCGACGCATCATCTCGAGTGCCGGTCTCAAGTCGAGACACTCTTTCGGATCTCGATCTCTCTGTATCGTCCCTCTCAGCGCCCCCCCCGCCAGCCCCGAACCCGGTGCCGCTCCGGCTCGTCAGCAAGGCGGTGTCCGGTTCCACCAACTCTTGTCCCTGGGCCAGGACATGAGTGTCCGGTCCACTA
Organism: Bertia moriformis; assembly: GCA_025802115.2. NCBI lineage: Eukaryota > Fungi > Ascomycota > Sordariomycetes > Coronophorales > Bertiaceae > Bertia > Bertia moriformis. The sequence continues at coordinate 8,071 of JAOYNC020042505.1, forward strand.
TATGCGCCACCTTCATTCCGAGTGTGGATTTTGGCGACGCAGCGGGGCCGACGGGGCCGAGCTTCGGAATCGTCCCTATCGGTCGATTCCGTAACCGGCCGCGGCGCCAGAAGTGGGCCAAGTTTGTCAGGAGGGTGGAGAGTGCATTCGTCGTCCCGGACGGGCTAGGGGATCTGACCCTCATAGCGAGGCCGCCGCGGCTGAACACCTCCATCCCGGGATGTGTAGTAGGCGGCCGGGGGGTGGGCGGCCATGGCCCGGCGCAACCAAGGGAGCGGCGGGTGAGGAGAATGAAGTTTGCGTTCCTGGCCGGGGAACTGAGAATGGCTCTGGGCGAGGTCGTGGCCGAAGGGGCCGATCCGTTGTCTCTGCCCTTATTTGAATCCGTACGGGCCGCCATTCTCGAAAAAAGAGATGTTGGTCATCTTCCGCTCCAGTCCTTGTGAGTCCCGACCGGCGCCGCTGACTGACGATGAAGGTCGGGTGGAGACTAACAATCGTGGTAGATTCAACCTCGCCGGTGCATTCGCCATATTCAACCACAACAACGCCTTCAACATGGATGACTGGGAAGAGGGCCTGCGATCCATCTTGGATCTGCCCCGTGAGGGGGTGAGCGTTTTGAAAATATCCCCTCGCTCTGAGGCCGAGCTTGAGGATGGCCGAGTAGATATCAGCCTGCTTACAGCCAAGATGGGGCGCATCTGGCTAGACACCCTGTCAGCCGACGCGCCCGAGGCGGCGAGGCAGCGGAGGCGAATCGTAACGTCGCAGCTGGCAGTCGCCGCCCTCCTCTGCAGTTACGGAGTCATGATCCCGCCTACCGCGTCGGAGACGACCAAGCCGTCATCAGCCCATCCCCCTCCGCCCCCTCCATCGTCCTCGCAACTGTCCTCCTCTTTTTCGGTCCGTAAGCGCAAGAAATCATCCGGATCGGCGGCGCACGAAAGGTCGGCTCTGGCCATCTCTCGGCTCCGTGCCCTGGCGGGGTCCATTGACGAGCACTCGGAGCTCGCACGGACCCGACAATCGCCAGTTCTCGCCCACTGGCCCGATGAGCTGGGTGTACCCGTCGACGATTACGTCTCTTCCGTGGCTCAGTCTTCGGACCGGAAGTCCGGCGGTGCAGAGGCCAAAAGGAGGAGGCTGGCGGCCGAGCGGTATAGGTCCTCCAAGCCGGTCGCGCCCGGGCCTGCGGGGCCTGCTGAGCGGCATGGGGTCGAGTCGGTCGCGTCTCGAGGCCCGCCCATCATAACCAAGTCGGATCATATGAGTGAGGGGGGGGGGGGCGCGACGGTCGTGCTGTTGGCCCCCCCGGCGATCGCGAGGGCGAGATCTAACGATCCTCTGATCGTCATGTCTGGCGGTGGCCAAGTGGCAGGGGAGGGGCGGCAGCAGTCCGAGTCGCAGCTGCTGGGTGCAAGCCCGACGACGGTGGTGATGTCACAGCCATCGGCTGCTGGAGGGGGGGGGTTGGGCAGTTTGCAGCCAGTCAGGGCGGCCGTAGTAATGTCGCAGCCGTCGATGGGCGCGTTTGGGGATAGCCGGAGGAGGCCGGTGGTGAAAAAGGGACCACAGAAGATTCGGGGTTTTCGGTAGAGTTTATCCTGTTCTTCTTGCTGCCCAGTTTGATTGGGGTATGTAGTATTGAGCTCTGGCGCCAGCTGGTCAGGCCTAGCAGCTGTCGGTCGAGTTCTGGTTGGTAGCTGATGGAGAGGCCAGAGTGCAATAATGACCTCATTGTCGGTTCCTTTGCTTCTGTGTCAGTGCGTAGGAGGCAGGTGGGCCGGCCTCAGACTATTCTCACGTCCCCTCTCTCCTTCCCTCCATCTATCTCCCGACCTCCACATCACACTCTGCGACGTCCACAGCTTGCCCGCAATATCTCTCTGTATTCGCCCAGCCGAGCCCAGCATGTCGCACTGCCATGACGAGCACGTCGCCGCCCATGGCCACGGCGACAGCCACGATCACGGCCACGGTCACGGTCACGACCACGACCACGACCATGACGACGACATCACGCCGGCGCTGCAACAGTCACTGTACCAGCACATCAACTTCGACGAGATCACCACCCTTAACGAGTCGGTATACGACTCGGGCAAGGCTGTGGTCAAGAAGACGTGGGCAGAGCGACTGGATAACGAGCCGGAGCTGGTGAGCGAGGCGGACGAGCAGCTGCTCATCACCGTGCCGTGAGTCTCCCTCTCTTCCCCCTTCCCCCCCATCTCGCGATACCCCCCTTTCCTCTCTGTCCGCTTCCCGCTGCCTGCTGCCTGCGCCCGCTTCCCACTGCTGGCTGGCTGGCTGGCTGGCTGAGTGCTCACACCTTCGAGCCCGAACGAATAGATTCACCGGTCAAGTCAAGCTGCACTCGATCCTGGTCCGCTCCTCCGGCGCCAACTCGGCCCCCTGCACCCTCAAGGTCTTCATCAACCGGGACGACCTCGACTTCTCCGCCGCCGAGGACGCCATACCCGCCCAGACGATCGAGCTCGCCCAAACATCCGAGGTGCAGGACGTGCCGGTCCGCCGGGCCATCTTCTCCTGCGTGCGGCAGCTGGTCCTCTTCTTCGCCGACAACCATGGTGACCGCGTCAGCCATGTGGGGTATCTCGGCTTCCGGGGCGAGTGGATGCAGCTGGGCCGCGCGCCCGCCAGCATCCTGTACGAGGCCGCGGCAAATCCGGCCGACCACGCGCTGAAGGGGGTGGGCATCAATAAGGTCGGGGGCGGGATCGGGGGGGGGGAAAAGAGGGGGGGTGAGGGGGCGGGCAGACAGGCGAGATACCGAGTACGTACAGGGCCGAGCAGAGGCTGGTGGCCGAGACTGTCTGTCCACGTTGCGAGGCAGTAGCGGAGACAGCCCGTCGGACTCGGGATCCAATAGGACACTACCGGGGTTGCTGGTGTCTGTTGCTGGAGCTGGAAGGGGGCAGCCTGACTTGAGATGCGGGAGGGTTCTGAGGAGAAGGGCGATCTGCCGCTGCTGCTAGATACAGGGCGCAGGATGGTGAGGCCTCTCTGTCACAGTTACTCAAGCTAGGGTGCAGGGTGGCGAGGAATGACTGTCACTTGAGGAGGACCGCCTGTAACTATAACTAGAGAGATAGAGAGGCAGACAGCCTGGCCGAGAGGCCCTTTCAGATTTGACTCCCGAGTGATGGCAATCGTGAATATCATTCATAGAGGACATGTGGATCAGAGGGAGTTGTAGTTGTAGCGGTTGTACATTAAGCGCATGGTCCTGATAGCAGCCGCAAAAGTCGCCGTCGCCCCTGAGTACTGACAAGTAACACGGGAACTGCGGGCCAAGTCGCTGCCATGTCGAGAACCACGCCGACGACAAGTAATATCCCATACGTCAAGTTTGCCGTCCTAATAGGAACAGCAGGGCAAGTCACCACAACTACCGCCCCAGCTAGGTACCGGACCGATAGCAAGTAGCGCTCCCAGTGCCGATACAGGCAGCCCACAAGCCACTATCTGTTGAGAAAGCGGGAAGGGGAGAAACCGGACGGACACCTCTGAGATAGGTGTTTAATCTATATTCCTCGCACGTACTAAGCTGATTTGCCGGCTGTAGACCCCGGAGACTGTCCGCCGGCGTTCGCCCCCTCACGGCCGGGGTCCCGGTCACATAAGTGAGGCAATTGCCAGATGCTCCAGCACACTCAATCTTCCCATATCCACGGTGCTGGGAAGCCCCCCTGTCCTCTGCCACCTCCACGCGCAGGCTGCCTGACAGCTCAATCGCTCCAATAGGAGGGACACACAAGGCCCGCGAGCAGCTTCAAGACGCACGCATCAAGTTCAGCTCATCAGCTCCGACGCGAATATCGTCGACAACCCCGGAAAGCCGTTGGCGAAGCTGAAGTGAGACGTATGTCTGGCGCTCAGAGCGCCTTTATCAGCGTGAGATTGTATCTTGTATTGATCTGCTCTCTCCCTATTTCTGGGAGAGATC